>CAXITT010000110.1:1348255-1373255 GCA_964033795.1 Lymnaea stagnalis | reverse complement strand
TCCCCTCCACTGATTGTCTTTAGATGAGACAGAAATCTAGGTGATCTTTTGGTTCATAGTCACCTTCGATCTGAACCGTCTTACTTTGTAACGAAACCATGGTTAAGAAGCCACTGCAGGACTGGTCCCTTAGCACTCCAAACTGAAAGCATTACCCTCACTAAAGGTACCTCTACCATTAAAGAGGGTTTCACCTGTGTACGCCGTAATGTAATATATGCCGTTGTGTGTCGTAGATGCCAATCTAGTTACATAGGTGAAACAGTGAGAAGAAAGGCTGATAGGTTTACTGAACATCTCCGGATAATTGAGCCATGTAAACCTTCCGCAGTCTCTTCTCTTTTCAACAGAAAAGAACATAAGGGTGTATTGGATGTAACCATTATGGCACTGCTTTCATGCAGTAACACACCAGAGAGGGTTAAAATGGAAAATAAATTTATTCAGCTTTGGCATCAAATCTCCAAATGGTATTAATCAAATAATATCCTACTGATGTTTCTCTGTTTCCCTATATTTCATCTATTTTCTTATTGCTGTGTGTTTATGTATCTCTGGATATTCTGGTCCATTAATATTGTGGACCTCAATTTTCACATTTATATTCTCACGCTTCCTGTGTTCCAAATTCGGGCGACACTAAGGGATATTTCTTGAGTTGTTTACTGTGCTCTGTTCTTTGTTATATGTTCATTTCTTCTGTGCGCTGAAGAAGGCTTTATGCCGAAACGTCCATATCTTTTTGTCCTGTTCTCTAATTCAAGCTTACACATACCTTGTTTTGCGATTAAATAAACCACATCTTACCGCTCACACTGACTCTTCGTGCATGTGTTTACGTATTCAACTTAGAAGATATCTAACGGCATGTTTTCTAACAAAAATGATCCTTCTCTGGTCAAAGCAATAAGAACGTTTTCGATCTAACATCAAATGATTAAACGTCCATTTAAAATCGCTGGGTGCTACGATTCCATATGTTTGCTGTTGAAACAAATAACAGTTGTTCATTATTACAAAAAGTTATTGGAATTAATTTACCATTACTTAATATTATAATTTTTTTAATTAAATTTTTTTTCTAAATGAGATACTTTAATATATTATTTATTATTAAAAAAGAAAGACATGCAAATGCCATATGGAATAGCAGTATTAAATATTCAGACGAATTATTTCAGTTTACTATAGCAAACGTTAGGTCGGTCAGCTGATGTACATAAACAATGGAGACTGATATATAATTAGTCGGGTGTTTTTGGAATAAACAGAGAGACTGAGACACAGAACATGGAATCAGAAATCACAGTATCGTAGTCTGCTATATTTTACACTGCTGTGTGAACAATGAACACGTTTGCGTAGGTACAGATAGTCTTCATAAAGACGCTTGTAAATTTTTTTTTAACTCAGTGACAATGCAGAATTATTATTCTTAATAAAAATTATTGAGTAAGAATGAAAAAAGATATACATTTGTAAATCAAAATAATTTATAAAAGTCCAAGCATAAACTTATTCTTAGGAAGAAAAATGTATTGAAAAGACAGGACCAGCTCAGAATTGTCCAAATACTTTATCCATGGAAGAGATCACTAAAAAATCGGTGGTAAGTTATCTTTCAATCAATTTATTAAAAAAATAGTTGTATGAAATGAACTGCTTTTAGTAAAGGTATATTTTGTTATTATTGAAATAATTAAAAATGTTATATAACGGGACATTTATCTGAGACATTACCACCATATTAAAAGTTTTGTTTTTGTCCGTTGACCCTTAATTCATTTTTTTTTCTTATACGAGCTTGTAAAAAAAACTAAATTACGTATACGCTCCAACAACATTTATTCGAATGCGATAAAATTTTGGTGATATTATGTGCGCATGCCCGCATAATTTCTTAAATTATTACAACTTAAAATATTCAGTATTAAGCCAGGGGCCCTGTGTTCTTTTTTTTCTAATATGAGCTATATAAATATAAATTCAAACAGTATACGCTCCCACGACATTTAAGCGATTGTGATAAAACTGAGTTGAATTTTAGCCCACAAGCAAACGCATGCTTCTAAGCTATTATAACAATTTTAAATATTCCTTTTTGGGCATTCGGCCCAAAATTCGTTAATCTTGCTAATGCAAGCTGTATTAAAAAAAAATGTTTCGCATGCGCTCCTGAAACATTTATTAGAATCCGATAACACTTTACAGCGATGCTGTGCACACGCCCGCAAAGGCTTTTAAGTTATTTCAAAAATTTTAAAATATTCCTTTTTTAGCTAGGGTTCTATCTTCATTTCAACCTACATGAGCTATAAAAATATAATTTCAAACAGAGCTAATGCATGGCTGGATAGATTTTTAATCAAATACAAATAGTGACATAACATTTTGTGTGTGACATAATAAGTAGATTTCTGAAGTAATTCAACAATTCTACAATATTCCGTTTGTGGCCGGGGGCCTTAAGTTTTTTTTCTAGCCATATATTATCTATATAATTATTTTATGTATTCCTATACCATTCAACCGATTGTGATCAAACGTTGGTGCTTTTATATGCGAATTCAAAAAAAATATTTCTAAATTAGAACAACACTTTACAATATTCCGTTTGGGCCAGTGGCCCTAATTTCGTTTTTTCATATAAGAGTTTCATAAGTATAATTTCCAACAGAGCTATTGCATAGCAGGATTTAATTTAATCAAATACAGAGAGCGACATATCAGTTTGTAAGTTACATAGTAAGTAGGTTCTGAATTAGTACAACCATTTTTCCATATCCATTTTTGGGTTTGAGGCCCTAAATTCTAGATTATTTACAATATTAGTGCTATGAAAATATAATTTACGCGTGCGTCCATTTACCATTGATCCGATTACGATAAAAATTGACGAGTTGTTGTGCGCATGCCCGCACAGGTTTCTAATTTTACGCTGGAATATTTTATTTATAAAATAATGTAATTTCTGTACACCTGGTAATCTATTGCCAACAATAAACGTACCTTTTTTGGAAAATTTCACGTGTAAAGATGGGATATCCTAACATGTGAAAATTATTAACGTTGGGAATATCGTAAATTAATTGAATCAAATAAAAACAGCAATATTTCATTTTGTGTATAAAGTAAAAAGTGGTGTTAATTGTGAAATTAAAATTGCCGCCATTTAACTTCTAATAACAGATATGATATGGATTTGTAATGTTTGTAACAAAGCAATACTTGCGCTGTCAAATCAATCAATGGTGCTACCCAAACGAAGAGCGTTTGGTTTTTCTACACGTCAGGCACGAAATAAAAGTCATCACGTGCTTCTTAAAAAAAGTCGAGCAACGAGAATCAAGGCTGAAAACCACTCGAGTACGCAATGCTAATATCTGTTCTTTTAAAAAATTCGAGCAAATGGAAGCAAGACTAGAAACAGATAGAAATCACACTGCTCGATCCAGACGAACAGTCCACGCTGAATTAAATCTTAGTGCATTCCATTACGATGCTAATTATGATTACAGTCTTCATACAAGTGTGGCTATTTGAAAATGTATTAATTATCCATGCATCGCAATGCTCTCAAATTTAAGATTGAACCAGCGGGATTGAGCTGCGCCGGTATAAAATTGAAATTGTTAGAATTACATTCCCCACACGAACCATTATCAACCTTGGTATAATGTGACACAAGCCAAACGAAACATTTCTTGGCAAACATATGTGTAACATGTACGTTACGTCCGAGCTCTCACTTGCAGGCGTTAATTTACAACTATCTCTTCCACACATTCGTAACATGGAAGTCCTTGGTAAACACAAATGATTTTAATACAGCAGCTGAACATATGTACACTTTTTACATAAGAAACATGTCAATGAAAATACACTCCAGCCATCTTTCCTTGCTCGTACCTACACACCCTCTTGTTCTCTATCACGTGATCTCTTTTTTTTTAAACGAATCATTCTTCTCACGTGACATTCACCCCCCTTCTTCAAAAAAAAATGTTTTATTCTTAAAACATTTTAGGTTATAATACAAAAAAATTAAACTTAATTAAGATATTTATTGCAATTTAACAATTCTTGTTTTGCAAAAATGAAATGCTTAAAATATTTAGATATAGAAATTCAGAAAGAAAAATCTGCAGAACTTCAACAGTCTGTACTGAAAATGAAACAAACTGACATTTTACCGCATCTGTAATGTTGTGTAATTCAAATAACTTGTGTCAAGGTCATGAAATCATGAGGTAGTGTGTGTGTGTTGATTTGAGGACGAATGCGGATTGTGAACTAATTTCATGTCACGGGCGAATGACTGTGGAGTGAACGAGGCATGATATTTGGGGTATAAAGGGTTCACAGACGTGAGAGTGAGGGGAGAATAATTATTATGTCACGGGGGATTACGTTCACAGAGGTTAGACGAGAGATAGGACTCGCTACAGCGAGACGTCTTTCTTTTGGGAGATAGTGGATTTTGTCATGATATGTTTTGCTGATTGGAATATTGCCATATCCGTTGGATTCATGTTCACTAAACTATGAGACGCATTAATCTAGTAATGCGATCAGCAAATAAATGTCTTATGTACCTTGAAGCGTATTGTTTTGATGAACCAAACTAGTCTGTTGTGTGACAAGATTTACAAGACATGTAAACAAAAGCGAGAATCATAAACCTAACAACGAGCCAAATATTCAACAACTGGAATATTTGACATGAGGGCATAACACATCAAATTAAATATGGCATATGATAGATCTAAAGAAATGTTGTTGCCTATCATTTCTTTTGTAAATATGAATACTAAGACAGTTCGTTTTTCTTTTTTCTTTTACAGAATGTCTGTATTTGGTGTCATTCTGCTTAGAATGTCTGCAAGAACATTGTCTTTTCCTTTAACAGATTTTATGTTAAATTTGTAATCTGCTAATAGCATTGCCCAACGGTTGACTTTTTCGTTGCTTTCCTTCTTCTTGTTAAATGCTACTAATGGTTTGTGGTCTGTGAGTAGAGTGAATGCTTTACCTAGCAGGTATTTTTGCAGTTTCTGTAGAGCCCATACTATGGCAAGACATTCTCTCTCTATCGTGCTATAGTTCTGTTCAGTTTTTGTCAAATTCCTGCTCAGATATTGTACTGGATGAAGAACACCATCATGCTCTTGCATAAGGCAGGCTCCTAATGCAATACATGATGCATCAGTTGAATCAATGAAAGGTTTGTCACATTGGGGTGTGACTAAGATGGGTTTCTTTCTAAATGCTTGTTTAATTTTTTCTAATGCCTTGAAGCAATCTTCCGAAAATTGAAATCTTCTAACATCTGTGTGTTTTGTGATTTCTGTCAGTGGGTGAACAATCTCAGCATAGTTTTCAATAAATGGTCTGTAGAAATTGCATAATCCCAGCAGGGCTTGAACTTGCTTTTTTGATTTTGGGATTGACAAATTGAATATCTTATTTTCATTCTCTGTAGTGGGAGTGACTTTACCTCCTCCTATTCTGTATCCCAGAAAATCAATGGATTTCTTTCCAATGTTTATTTTCTCAGGTGAGATTGTAACATTATGTTCCTTGAGTCTATTTAGTACAGCTTCAAGTGTATGTATGTGCGTTTCCCAATCTTTAGTATGGATGCATATGTCGTCGACATAATGTACAACATTTGGGATTCCTTGTAACATCACTTTCATAAATCTACTAAAAGTAGCTGTACTGTTGACTAATCCGAATGGCATCACTAACCATTCATACACTTCATCCATGGCTATAAATGCAGTGTATTTGACAGAGGTAGGATCCATGTTTATTTGCCAAAAACCTCTGTTTAAATCAAATGTAGTGAATATTTTGGAATTACCAATTCTTTCTACAATATCTCTTGGATCTCCTATGGGTTCGTGGTCTAATTTTGTGATATTGTTAAGTTGTCTGTAATCACAGCATAGACGAATTTTTTCATTCTTCTTCTTGACTATCACAGTTGGTGAGGTATAGTTAGCTTCAACTGCTTTTCTGATTTTGTTGTCTTTGAGAAGATAGTCAATTTCTTTTTTTACAGTGTCTCTATAAGCCATTGGAATAGGGTATACCTTAGTTTTGAATGGCTCATGATCTAGCAGTTGTATTTTAGGCGTGGGTTCAGATCCCACTTCTGACACCAAAATGTAACATGTACGTTACGTCCGAGCTCTCACTTGCAGGCGTTAATTTACAACTATCTCTTCCACACATTCATAACATGGAAGTCCTTGGTAAACACAAATGATTTTAATACAGCAGCTGAACATATGTACACTTTTTACATAAGAAACATGTCAATGAAAATACACTCCAGCCATCTTTGCTTGCTTGTACCTACACACCCTCTTGTTCTCTATCACGTGATCTCTTTTTTTAAACGAATCATTCTTCTCACGTGACAATATGCAAGTGCAAAAATGTAAAAAAAAACATTTTTTAAGAGTGCTATAAAGATTAAATTTCCTGAAATCTGCTATCATTACTGAAGGAGAATTATTTTCATTAATAATTAATATTCAGTAAGAATGAAAAATTTGTTAATGTGTAAATCAAAATAAATTTTAAAAGTCAATGCTTAATCTTATTCTTAGGAGGCAAAATGTATTGAAAAGAAAGAACCATCTCTTTGTTCTCCAAATCTATATATATAAAAATGAATGTTTGTATGTCTGTCTGTATGTCTCGTATGCGCTCCTACACCATTTATGCGATTGCGACAAAACTTTAAACAATTGTTTTCCACATAACCGGCCATTTAACTAAGACATTAAAAATCTTATCAAGTGTTCCCTTCCTAGCCGTTGGCCCTTAATTCGTTTTTTTCTAATATGAGCTTTGTAAAAAATATTTTCCACATGCGCTCCTACGCCATTTATCCGATTCATATAAAACTTTGGTAAAATGTTGCGAGCATGTTCATAAACATTTCTAAAATATTACAATTGTTTTAAAATATTCAGTTTTGAGCCAGGGGCTTCATATTCGCTTTTCCTTATATGAGCTATATAAATATATTTTCAAACCGTATGCGCTCCTACACCAATCATGCGATTGCTACAAAACATAATGAGTTGTTGTCCATGCGCAAATGCATTTTACTGTATTATTTAAACACTTTAAAAAATATTCCATTTTCGGCCGTTGGCCCTTAATTCGTATTTTATCTGATATGAGTTCTGTAAAAAAAATTTCCATATGCGCTCCTACGCCATTTTTTCGATTGCAATAAAACTTAAAACTGTGGTGAGATGTTGCAAGTATTTCCATAAAGGTTTCTAAATTATTACAACCGTTTTAAAGTATTAAGTTTTGAGCCAGGGGCCTCATATTCGTTTTTCCTAATATGAGCTATATAAATATATTTTCAAACCGTATGCGCTCCTACACCAATCATGCGATTGCTACAAAACTATGACGGGTTTTTATCTATAAACATAACCATTCATTGACCCAAATTCTTATTTTTTCTTATATGCGCTTTGTAAAAAATAATTTTCTATGCGCTCCTATACCATTTTTTTGAATGCGATAAAAATTTAGTGAGATGTTGTTCTATCGCCCACAAAAATTCTTAAATTACTACAACCGTTTTGAAATATTCAGTGTTGAGCCAGGTGCCCTATGTTTGTTTCTTACAAGATGAGCTATATAAATATAATTTCAAACCGCATGCGCTCCTACATCATTCAAGCACTTGCGATAAAACTGAGGTGAATTGTTGTCCAAGAGCCAGAGCATTTTTCTAAGCCATTATAACTCTACTAAAATATTCCGTTTTTTTTGGCAATCGACCAAAATTCGTGTTTTTTTCCTTACATTAGGAGCTTTATAAAAAATAATTTCCGTATGCGCTCCTCTACATTATTACAATGCGATAAAATTTTAGAGAGATGTTGTGCGCGCGCCCGCCCGCAAAGGTTTCTTAAATGATTACAACCATTTTAAAATACTCCGTTTTTAGCCAGGGGTCCTATGTTCGTTTTTTCTATATAAGCTATACAAATATAATTTTAAGCTATACAACTATAATTTCAAACAGAGCTAAAGCATGAATGGATAGCTTTTTAATCAAATACAAATAGTGATATTTAATTGAGTGTGTGACATATTAAGTAGGTTTCTGAAGTAATACAACAATTCTAAAATATTCCATTTGTTGAGGGGGGTCCTAAATTCGTTTTCCATACTTCTATTATCTATATAATTATAGTATACATTTCTATACCATTCATTCGATTGTGATCAAACTGGGTCAAGTGAAATGCGCACTACCGAAAATGTTTCTAAATTAGAAAAAAACATTTTACAATATTCCGTTTGGATCAGTGACCCTAATTTGATATTTTCTTCTAAGAGCTTTGTAACTATAATTTCAACTAGAGCTATTGCATGTGTGGAAGTAGCTGAATCCGCCGGCAAATTTTTCAAATTTAGTACATCCATTGTACAATATTCCAATTAGGGCTGGGGACCCTAAGTTCAATTTATTTTCTTAAATGAGCTTCATCAATTAAATTTATAACGGAGATATCAACACTACCACCCTTGAACAAATGACACATTCGTAGTAAAGCAGAGAAAACACGTTTTTACATTTTTAGTGTAGAGAGTATTTTTGTTATGTGTATAAATAAGCTTGAATTTTTTGACGCATTTTAGAATAGGAAATGACATCGAAATCACGTTTTTTTTTCCAACTATTTCTTGAATAGAGTCTTATAATTTCGGAGTTGTTTTGTGTTATGTAAATACATTTTACACCAATCGATGGTTTCTCAAGTAATTAAATAACACTTTTGACAGCGTAGATATTGAACTATGGTCATTTTTTACCGCTGGAATTTACGATTTATAAATTAATGAGAAGCTATACAACTGGAAATCTCCTGCCAACAATGAACGTACCTATTGTGAGAGGTTTTCATGTAAAAAAATGGGAGATCCTAACGTGTAAGAATTACATTCACCATCAAAACCATTATCATTGTTGTTATCAGGTGACAATAGCCAATCGAAACATTTCTTGGAAAACATACGCAAATGCAATTCATGTTTCCAAATGACATCGTTCGGTGCAACAAATATCGTGCGCGAGAATTACATGCCAACATTTAAAGTAAAGTGAAAGGCCAAATTTACCATCGTGTAGGATCTCTGATGCCAATGCCAAACACAGATCACAAATGTCTTCAAATGATTTCATGGGAAATACTGATGAGCAAATCGATCAACGTTGTCATATCAATACGGGCACTAAACGAGAAATCGTCGCTGCAATGCAAACGTTTTTTTTTGCAACACAACGAATTAATTCAAATGTATAGAGTTGCATTTGAAAAGATGCCGACTGATGAATACAAATTCATAGTTAGAGCAGACTAAACACCTGTCGGCCAACATGAAAGATAATACTATGCACCAACAATTGATGAAGTGGAGATCATTATAGTTGACAAAGAATTTAACTCAAGTGATATAATTTTCATCACAGAAGTGTTGATGTTCAGCGAGTCTCAGAAATTCATCGCACATATGTTTGATTGCAATATCCTATTTTATTTTGGCAACGAGAAGATGGATATCATTTTGACATCACATTGAGAAATTCGAATAAGAAAGACAGTGCCATGAAATACTATTCACATCGATTGATGATTCATGAGTTGGGAATGACCTCTCAGAATCGATCTACAAACAAACTTTTCGCTCTTGATTTGCAACGAGAAACGCACTTTGATATCGAAGCATTATGTACGGTACATTTTTTCAAATGAATCTTCCGAAATTGGTTCCATTGAAGTTACTATTTTAAATGGAAAATTTAAACTAGGTGATGTACTTTTGCCATTCACCCCAATGATTCCAACAGATATGCAATTTGAATTCAAACGCCTACAGTTTCCGATGCGACACGCGTCTACAATGACTATCTTCAAAGCTCAGGGACAATCGCTACAAGTTTGCGGACTAAATTTGGAAAACCCATGCTTCGCCCATGGACAGATGTATAAGGTCTGCTCTCGCGACGGAAAATCTTCTGATTTATTCGTGTATATACCAGATGGAAAAACAAGAAAAACTTTGAGTATTTAAAAGCTCTTGAAGAAACATAACATGCAAACACTTTCTTTCCTTGAGTGGAATTGTAACGCATGCCGGGTACTCGCTAGTACTTTATAAATGAAAGAGAACGCTAATCAACTGGTGTTAAGTTACATTTAAATCAATTTATTAGTATTAATATTGTTGTATGAAATGAAATGTTTATAAGAAAAGGTATATTTTGTTATTGTTAAAATATTTTTTTTTATAGAGTCTGGAAAATGTTCGTGCAACGCATTCTTTTTTTTTTAGTTGGATTTCAAAGAAATTACTACTACTTTTCATTTAGTAGAAATTCATATTTGAATAAAATGTATTTTTAACATAATATTTTTAGCTTTTTTAGCTTTTTTTTTATTTTTCTATTGAATATTGGACTTTTTAATCAATACGTTTATCTGTAAAATAATTTTATTACTCTATCTTTTAAATCTATAATTTATACAACGCATTGTTATTATTTTTAAAATTCAATTTCAATAGTTTTTTATATATTATTTTTTTATTGTTTTAAAATACCAAAAGTATTTTTAAAATGTTGCACTATTTTTTTTTTAAATGTATTAAATCACATTTAAAAAAGACTATATTGGCGTTTAATTTTTATTATAAAATTCTTTTGCCAAAAAAAGTTAAAGATTATTAAATTTAGAATATATTTTAATAAGCATTCTTTTGTTGATATGTACGAGACAATAAAATGATAAATAAAAATTAGTTTAACACATTATATTCATATTGTATTTAGGATTAATAAAAAGCAAAATGTAAAAAAAAGAAATTGATAATTATTCTATTTTATATGTTCAAGTTGTTTTATGAAATTTGTCGTTCACAGTAATTTACAAAGAAACACTTTTACATTAAAGTTATTTCCACAAACATAAAATACAGCAACACATTTTTATAGAAAAGGAAACTGTACGTTGGAATGATTTTTAACAAAATGTGTTAATTATAAAGATTTCTTTTTTAATCTTAGGACACAACAAATCTACAAGAAACAATACAAGAGGATGTGATAATATATCCTATGTCAGTAGAAGGCATTGAACGGCGTAATTTGGTAGGTTAACTTATCCAATCATTATCAGAAAAATGTTTGTGTATAAAACCTAATTTGCAAAAATACCACTAGTCTTTTGTTCAATATAATTTACAATTTTAAAATGACAGCACTATAAAAAATTGGGTTAATTTAAAAGATAAATATTTACATTCATTTAAAAGTGTTTTTTGTTTTTTTTTGTTTTTAGCTAAAATCATTGCTGATTAAATTATATCATTATTTAAAGAGAATTGTTTCCAATAATAAACATTATTCATTTAGAATTCAAAATGTGTAAATTATAATAATTTATGAACAGTCAATTTCTTAACTTTTTTTTAGGAAGCACAAGATATTGTAAACAAAGAAACAGCTCAGGAGTCTCCAGATACTTTATCCATTGTAAAGAATGCTAATAATTTGGTGGTAAGTTATCTTTAAATCAATTCATTAACAACATTTTTGTATGAAATGAAATGCTTATAGAAAAATTGTAATTTGTTATACAATACAAATTGCTAATACAATTGATAAGAACATCTAATATTAATCAAATGTCTTTTTGACATAATATTGTTTCCTTGGAATTTATTTTTTTTTAAATCAAAAGAGGCACTTTTTAATCAATACTTTTAACTGTAAAATGATTTTATTACTTTTTCTTTTAAATCCGTAATATACAAATAATGTTGAATTTCAAGTATGTTAGAAGAAAAAATTTGATTTTAACAAAAAAATACAGAAACTATTTTTAAAATGTTGAAATATTAAAAAAAAAACGTGTATTAAATTCAATAACAAATAAGATATCCGCTTTAAATTATGTTATAAAATATTTTGTCAAAGAGTGTTAAATAGCATTAATTAAAAAATATTTTAATAAGCATACTTTTGTTATTATGTAAGAGACGTTAAAATCTTAAAGAAAAATTAGCTTATGACATTTATATTGATATCGATATTTAGTATTAATAAATTTCAGAAAGTGAAAAAAAAAGAAATTGATACTTATTATATATTATTTGTTCAAAGTGTCACATAACATTTTCCCCCTTTTAGTAATTTAAAAAGAAAGAACCATTTTTACATTAAAGTGATTTTAGCACACACACAAAAATAGCAACACATTTGTTAAGGAAATGGCACTGTAGATTGGAATCCTTTTAAACAAAATGTGTTAATGATAAAAAATTACTTTGATCTAAGGACACACAAAATTTAAAAGAAGAAATACATGAGGATGTGATAAGATATCCTATGTCAGAAGAAGGCATTGAACAGCATAATTCGGTAGGTAAATTTTTAAGGTCAATATGAAATGTTTGTGTGTGTTTAAATTTGATTCCTAAATTAACATTAGTATTTTGTTTAATATAATATGCAATGTTAATATGACAGGGCTATAATAAATATTGGGATCATTAAAAAAAAAATATATTGCCTTTAATTTGTTGTTGTTTTAATTAAAATTATGTCTGATTAAATCCAATCATTACTGAACAAGAATTTTTTCCGATGATAAATATTTTTCAATGGGAATTAAAACGATGTTCATTTGTAAATAAAAATAAATTGTAAAACGTCAATGCTTAAACTTATTCTTAGGATTCAAAATGTATTGAAAAGAAAGAACCATGTCAGGGAGCGCCAAATTCTTTATCCATGAAAGAGAACGCTAAACAGTTGATGGTCAGTTTTTTTAAATCAATTTATTAACAAAACATTGTTGTTTAAAATGAAATGTTTATAGAAAAGGTATGTTTAATTATTGTTAAAATAAGTAAAATGTTATAGACTGTATAATTTTAGTGCAACACACATTTTAGGTGGATTTCAGACAAATCGCTGATACAAATGAAAAGAAAATCTAATCTTAATAAAATGTAATTTTAACATAATATTGTTAGCTTTGAGTTTATTTTTTCTATTGAATATTGGACTTTTTATTAATAATAAAAAAGGTAACCTACAGCTATGCTAAAACTATCGCACAATTAGTCTAATAAGCAATCCAAGCAAGGTCATGCTGAAGATCATATTGAATCGACTAAAACCATATGCCGACAGATTCATCGCTGCAAAACACGCGGGATTCAGACAAGGACGGGGCACTACTGAGCAGATTCTAAACCTCCGAATACTATTGGAGAAATATGTTCAACACCAACAAAATCTATACCACGTCTTTGTTGACTTCAAGAAAGCATTTGACAGGGTTTGGCATGCTGCTTTATGGGCGACCATGAGGCACTAAAACATTAACACAAACTAAACCAGCATGATATGCAACCTCTATGATAAGACCACCAGTGCAGTCTTCCTCAACAACAACATCGGAGAATGGTTCAAGACCACGGTTGGAATATGAAAAAGCTGCCTGCTCTCCCCCACCCTATTCAACATCTTCCTAGAGAGAATTATGTCAGATGCTCTGGAAGCGCATGAAGGGACAGTCAGCATTGGTGGCAGAACAATCACCAACCTACGCTTTGCGGACGACATAGACGTGCTGGCTGGAAACGAAGAGGAGCTAGCTGACCTGGTAAAGCGTCTCGATAAGACCTCGTCATCCTACGGCATGTTAATCAGTGCCGAAAAGACAAAACTGATGACAAATAATACCGCAGACAACACCACTGAAATTAAGGTAGGGGAAGAAAGATTAGAGACTGTCGGCCGCTTCAAATACCTAGGAGCAATAGTCTCAGAAGAAGGCCCAAATCCGCACTGATGTCCAGAATTGCGCAGAATACAACAGCACTAAAAACGCTCAAGAAAATATGGAATGACACAAATATAGCCCCCAGCACCAAAATCAGGCTGATGCGCTCATTAGCCCTCTCTATTTTCCTGTATGCCTGCGAATCCTGGACATTAACAGCATATCTTGAAATGAAAATAAAGGGGATGGAGATGAGATGCTTCAGAAGCATTTTTGGCATCTGTTATAGGGACCATATCTCCAATGAAACATTGAAAGAAAGTGTTCGTCAGGCAATACGGGAGTAAGATGACCTACTGGTGACTGTGAAAAACGCAAATTTAAATGGTACGGCCACGTAACAAGGAAACAAGGGCTTGACAAAGAAATATTGCAAGGCACCACAAGAGGAGGTAGAAGAAGAGGAAGACAAAGAAAAAGGTGGGAGAATAACATCAAAGAGTGGACAGGACTAACACTGGGCGATGCAGTGTGTAGTGCTGAAGACAGAGAGGAATGGAAGAGGATAGTTCACATGTCATCTGTGGCGCCCCAACGGTTCAAGGACTAAGAGAAACTATAATGAGGATGATGAGGATGAATAACATAAGATTTTGTAACAAGATTTTCTTACTCCATCTTTTAAATCTGTATTATATAAACAAATTGTTAAGACTTTTCATTAAATTTTAATTGTATTTTAGAAATTATTATTTATTTATTTTTTTTTTTAAATACAGAAAATATTTTTAAAATGTTGCACCATTTAAAAATAATAATTATAACCAATAAAAATAAAATATCCAGTTTAAATTATTATTAAATTATTTATTTTGTCAAAGAGAGTTAAATATTAATGATCATAAAATATTTTTTTAAAAAGCATTATTTGTTAGCATGTAAGAGACGTTAGAATGGTGAATGAAAATTAGTTTAACGCAATATATTCATATCAATATTAAGGATTAATAAGTTCAAAATGTAAAAAAAGAAAAGAAATTGATAATTATTCTATATTATATGTTCAAGTTCTTTTATGAATTTTGTCCTTTACAGTAATAAAAAAATACATAAGAGTTATTTTAGAACACAAAAAAACTGCAACACATTTTAAAAGAAATGACACTATACATTGGAATAGTTTTAAACACAATTTGTTAATAATAAAGATTTCTTTTTTTAATCTTAGGACACAACAAATCTACAAGAAACAATACCAGAGGATGTTATAATATATACTATGTCAGTAGAAGGCATTGAACGGCGTAATTCGGTAGGTTTAATTTTTAAATTTCCATTTTTTCTTTTTGCTAATATATCAAGTGTCACTCGAGTTTGTACTCGGAAAAAGTCTTGTAAAGATTTTTAAGCAATAAATAGTAAAAAAAACTTCGTTTCAATAATTATTAAACTTGAACTTGACTGGCGTACAATTGTATCCGTCTAGAGAAACAGTCTCAGGCAAAATTATTTTAATGGCCCTACGATGTACAGTGCAAATCGAATTCCATAATTAGAATATATATGGCATACTTCCGTTTTCAATAGACAATTAAGAAGCTACCTACACCTCATCAAATCGCTCACTATGCAAATCTTGAAATGCCAGTCTCAAATACATTTCTCAAAAGAAAACCTTGACTCCTGGTTAGATTTGGTGTACCATACTGCTATTCTTTTGCAAGGATTTCGTAACGCGCATAATCTATATTTTTTACACCTGTTCGCCAACTTAAACATCGCTCACCGACGATCTCCGACTCGTTGATTTAAATGTTGGCTTCCCTCATGCTCATTTATCAAACATTCGTAAATCGCAGCAGTGGCATCCAATAAGTATTGCCAGTTTTTTCCAAATCTGCAAACATCAACTTCAATTAATTACGGCCGTCCTCCAGTATCCTTACATGAACTTACCAGCGAAGGCTTGTCTTGCTAAGAGCGGAGAATATGCTACACAATTGGGCAAGTTTCAAGACCTCTGTGTTAGGCACCTTGTCCTGCTTTCAAATGAGTAAAATGGATGTGAATTCTACTCTCTGACCTCAAACACTTTATTTTTTTATGATAACTCCTTTCACTCTTTAATTTGCACTGCACAACTAGATCACAAGACATCCATGGTAAAGCTTTTGATCATTATTGATCTGCAATTCTGATTGATTTTCCCTTTTCGGGTACTCAGCTCTGACTATCACGGCTCGTCTCCCTCTACAGTCAATGTCTATACCTCATCTATACTGCGATACCCTCCAACGGTACTCTTCCTGCTCCCCGATTGTTATCTACTTCTGTACGGCTGAGTTCTTCTTAATTCCCCACTAATAGTCCACTTTTGTTTTAGTCTTCTTACAAATAAGTGCTTAAGAGACATTTTAAAATACCAAGCCACACGCTTCGATTTCTATCTTAAGTGTTTCCAAAATTTTAATTGAATACACTATATAAATTAATCATTTCCACTCTTAAAGTTATAACTTTCTAAAAGTTAAGGGTCCTGCAGATTTGAACTTGAGCATAAATAATTAATTTAACAAAATACTGTTGAAATTAACGTATCCGTAAAAAAAAAGTAAAGTAAAAGCCAAAAGATTATAGATTCATTTACTGAGTGGTTACTCATATAGTACTTTTAAACTAATAATTACAGTCATATTATATGGGTGTACACAGTCCAAAGCTATAGTATCATTATCAATATAATTTTTACAATCAAATAATATGTATACCTATGATTTTAGAAATATTATTTTCACTGTTTTGAAACAATCAATTCGTATAATTAACGTGATGCATAATTTCGATTTTATAATTTTTTTTAGTAGCGTTAAATTTTAGGGAAAAATTTTGGCATACATGATTATTAGTCATAGGAATTTTAAATTGGCTTTTTAATAATTATAAATAATTGGTGAGATCTGGGAGTAATTAAACAAATTTTAAACTTTTTTTGTTTCTTATCTTTTTTATTCTCAGCTTTCGGAAACAGAAGAACGTAAGTAGTAAAATTAAAGTAAAAAAACTGATTAGAAAATCAATTTTTAAAAAAGTCATATAATTTACTAGTTTGTGATAGCTTGATCTAGAGATATAATTTACTAAAATATAATTATATTAAATTTCAGAATCATCCGGATATTGCTCTTCTGTCAGTCAAGGAGATGATGGAGCAGATGATAGTTTAGATGAAGATAGCTTTCAATCTCCTTTAACATTCCCCACATGTAGGTATCAGATGATGTAAGAAAGGGGGATTGGTACGGAAAGGGGAAGTCAGTACCAAGACAAATATCGACCTACTATACCGTGTGCCGAAGTGGCACAACTAATGTTTGAATAAATGCACTATGTAGAAGTTTCTAGACAATAACATGTGACCTTTTAAAGGAAAAACGATATTTGTAAATTTATGTTGCCGTTCATGTGTATTTTCCTCATAAAGGCACATTAATTAACATAAAAAATTCGATCCTCATTCGCCAAGACCAAAAAACAATCCACAATAGTGTCATTACATCATCGAATATCGCATATCTAGCTCCAACAAGTATTGTGCAACATGTATCCTGAGTGAAAATAGCAAAAATGTCATTAAAAATCAGCCAATGGACGTATTTTTTTAATAAATGCGTTGTCAAAGATTTCGTTGTAGACTCCACAGAAGCAAACCCAGTCTTTTATTAAAAATACAAGCGTTATTCTAATTTTTCTTTTAAAAAAAACTGATCAAATGAGAGAAAAATAATGCCTAACTATTAATACCCTTCCCTCAGTTGAACATTTTAACAATAACTGCTCCACATGATATTCTTTTAAATACAGAGAACACATGGCGCTATACATCGTTGACTGACAAACGCATATATGCCTCCAAGCTGAGACAGTTTCTGTATTTTTAGTTTTGGAACATTCTGTATCAATTTTAGTTTTCTATTTCTTTTTTAAAAAATGTATGTGACTTTATATCTTTAGGTTTTAGAATTTATCAACAAATTGCATTACCGAGAACAATTAATCTACGTGATTACTAGGTATCCACTATTTTGCTTTAACCGCGACTACTTAGCACAGTTTATTGCAAATGTTAAAAGTCCTACTTCTAATACTTAAAATTACGTGTTTCTTTTTTGTTAATATTTTGAAGAAATAATATCATGACCAACTATATTGTGAAATTTCACGTATGCTTAGTTCCTCTTGGAGCAGCACGATCTCTGTTGCATCATTGTCATGTTTTCTGTTGGAATCAAGAGCGATGTTGGCTACATAATGGATCGATTTATAAAGATATAGACCAAGAAAAGCAAAAGAGGGAATATATTTATTTCTCCTAATCGACATTTTTTTTTTTAAAGTTCGATGAGTAACACCACTGAACAGCTATATCATTTAATGCACATGTAACATTTATCAAAAACAATATTTAAATTAATGACTCCTTATCTTTTGTGCAAATTGTTTAAATATTTATTCTTTACCACGCTCCAATTGTGCTGTTTAAAGTTTTTGATTCTGGCTTTACTCTGTCTGTGAGTGGTATTAGCGAAACGTCGTCCATATCTTCATTCTACCCTGATTCGGTAGATAAAGTAGAATCTGCAGGGAAAGTTGAGATCTGTCAAAAATATTTATTACATAAATTCATTCTAGAGCACTGAAAAAGTGAATATAAAAAATATTTATTTTGATCTAGCTCAGCTCCTGCTGTTCCCAAAACAAAATAGTAAAATTAAAATTAACTAATTTAAGAATCTTTAATTGTCTATGCCCTTGTAGGCTTTAAGTGATCTGCATTTCAATGCTCTCTGATGTTTATCTCGAACTCTTCAAATCTTTATGGTAGAATCACATAGCCTTCTTGCCAGAAATTACTGTTATTTGCTTAATTTGCAACAAAATGGCATGCAGTTGGTAGTATTTGTGTTTATTTTTGGTGCAGAAAGGGATAAATTATGATTTAAAATGTAATTCAGATTGTTAGGCATAACATGGTGTTTGATTCATGCAAGGATTTCTTCTGTGGAAGTTTTCCTGTTCTAACTTTAATACAAGCTATATTTTTTTGTACACATTATTCTTATCGCAAGACAAATGTAACTATTATACAGTTTCATCATGCGTGTTAAGATTGGATTTTCTTGTCCATAGGACTTGGCTTCTTACCTTTATCACTGAAGTGGAAATGCAAGGACTTTCTAACGATAGTAGTTTTTTGACAAAAATCTTAGACTCGAAGGAATGACAGATGAGATACCTAGAAGTTAGCATTATCAAATTTTTCAACAATATTAAATCTAATTATGTTGGTCTGTTCTGTTGTATTTCCTCTGATATATAATGAACGTGTTCGAACATCGTTGCCTTTCACATTGTGTATGTTTCTCTAGTCGCAGTATATACTTGTAATAGCACTTGACATTCGTAAACTGGGTCTTGTGCTACTCACAGTCTAAAGTCTTGATATTTGCTTTCGGAATCCCAAAAGTGTAACTTTATGTTGTCTATTTCTCAAAATTTGGAATATTTTTATTCTCATAATACGATTTTTCTTTTTATAACTTATTTTGTTCCTACATCCGTGTTTAGAAAAAAAAATGATTTAATTTTTAAAGATCATGACTTCTTATGAAAATTAGAATTCGGTTTAAAATAAAAACTGAAAAACAACAACAAAAAAAAACAAAAACAAATACACGTCAACCAAGCATTTCCTATAGCCTAAAGCACTGTGGATATGTAGAAAAATGGAAAACTATAAATTATATGATATGCAGCGCATTCTAATTACACTTACGATAACATAAAATAGAATCTCCATTTATACAATAGTGTTGCTCTTGCATGTAGGTTAATAGTTAAAATTATATAATTAGTATATTAAATTAGCTTTCTAAATAATACATTAGATTTTAATCGATTTAAGAAGAGTCTAAGCACGCTTTCGGTTATTTCAATGTTATTAAAAGGAAAGAGTACAAGCCCTGGTATGAAAAAAAGTTTTGTTAGCAGAAAAAGAAAATTGTACGAATAAGAGAAAAATTGTATGGCTGTTCGCAAATTAAAAGTTGTATGTAAGACAAAAGGGTGTAGACCATATGTGTCAAACTCAAAGCCCGCGGGCAACACTGGTCCGTCGTACCATTGTGTTCGGCCCGCAAGGTCTTGACCGGCATACAATTATATCCAAGTCGACACCATGGTGTTTCCCAAATGCACACTTTGCTGAAAAAGTTAGCTTACTTCGTGCCGGGTTCATGCGACGCTTTAATGACTTTGAAGCACATAAATGTAATTTTGAGCTTTTCGTAACCCATTTGTCATAAACGTGGAAACTGTACTTGTAAATTTGCAGATGGAGCTAATAGAGCTGCAGTATTATGGAAACTAAGGGCAAAGTTTGGCGCTGTGCTGCCTCCACAGTTCATTCGTTTCATTCCTGAAGAAATGCCCCAGCTTCGTCTACATGTGGCTTGAAACTAGAGCATTTTGGGTAGCACATACATGTGTGAGAAGCTGTCATCTGTGATGAAGATTAACAAAGCATCACACAGGAGTCGTCTCACTGATTAACCACTGCAGTTTATCACGAGAATCTCAATGACACAGAACGTTACTCCAGCATAAAACTGCTTACTTGTTTTTGTAGACAAGAAAATGTGCCAAACACCCAGCTGTGACAAATTGGTACAAGAAAAAAAATGGATATGTCAATTTTGATATGTCTGCTTATTGAATGTTTATCCTTTTTGCCCCACAAACTTACATGTGTTTTTAGTTTTGGCCCGCCGAGCGATTAAGTTTGACACCACTGGCGTAGACAGAGAAAGAGAACAAGTATGTGTGTGAGTAAAAAAAAGTTTTTGTTTTTTTTTAAAAAGGAGTTATTGTCTGTGACGATGACAGGAATAATATAACGAAGAGGCTAAAAGAGTTTAGCCTCAACCTTACTAGAGAATGAAACACAACGAAACAAAAGAGATAACACTGGTGTGGGAGTAAATGAAACAGTAAATAAGTAATTGTGCGTAAGTGTAAGCTAAGGATAGATTAAGAAATATAAATTATGTTCTTGTATAAAATTGATTATTTCTCTTTTAACCCATTTAAATCAACTGCTACTTCCGCTCTATAAAAATGTAATAGGTAGCATTAAGAAAGATAAAGACGTTGAGGAAAGTTCAAAAGACGATGCCGATGATGTCAGTAAAGAAGTTGATATCACAGATGACATTATACAGATTGGTGATGAAGATGACCGAGAGGAAGACAGTTATATCAAAAATGATGAAGCAAGTCTTTTACATGGTAATTATTACTTGTTATCAATCTAATAGATTTACATGAATACCGATTATATATAGGGATATGTTTAAATATATTGAACTGTGAAATGGCTTAGAATGCGTCAAATATAATCTTATTAAATTGTACTTTCTTTTATCACCTTGCCAGGTACACATGAAACCCAGTTGTCAGAAGGTGGAGAAGCAGATCTACACAAACATTTTGATAGCTGTAAGAAGAATCCAGGTCACACAAAGTTTGTACCTGTCAACGATTTTAACATCAGTCACCTGCCTGAAGGTCACCATGACAACGACCTAGTTGAGTACATCAAAGCTACAGCTGACCTGACTGTCAGGGTAGATGTTAAAATGACCAGTAGAAAAAGACCAGAATTTTGGCCAAACGCCACAGTCCCATACGCCTTTTATAACATGAGAGGAAGTGACGTCATGAGAGTAGGGACTGGGATAGTGCGGTTTGTAAACAAGTGGAGAGAGAAAGACATCAAGAAATACAACATGGGAACTTGTAGATGTCACAAGTGTCAACACTCGGACACACCCAGTAAATATTGGGGGAAGGTAGCGATTTCCACGGCCACACAGGTGGTGTTTGATGACCTTGAGGCGAGACACACCTCGTGTAGATTGTTCTTTGATAGACAAGATAGTCCACTGGTCACTCTTGATGGCTGGATGGTGGTGAGTGCCAACATTGAGGAAGACGGCTGTGATTTGGAATGTATGACATGTGACGTAGATTTACTGGATGAACTGGAAAAGATGATGAGACACTGGTATATTCTTTGGGAAAAAGTAAACAGAAAATACAAAAAATCTAGAGATGAGGTCAAGTTGACATTCATAGTATCACATCCACATGGATGTCCTAAACAGATTTCTGTGGGACACTTGATACACAAGTACGTGAATGATAATACTAGCACGAAGTACACGTACACAACATGTACATGTCCAGGCAGTAGTGGTGCTCCTGTGTATTCACTGGAGCATAATAACACGTGGTATTATGATCGCCATGTTCACAGTGGCGTCAACTCTGAAGGAATCAATTTTAGTGGGACTGGGAGACTATTTTAACATAAACTAAAGCAATTTTTATTTCATTAATTTTTGTTTACACACAAACAATATTCAAACATCGTTTTATTGATGTAATAACCAACAACATCTGCTGCGAACACAAAACCTAAACAAATTCCAGAATAAAGTCTCAAAATTCAGACTTATACCAGTTTTAATATGGAGACCTTCGTCCACCCGATCAGGACCCAATGAACATCACTCTCCAGGTCAACCCACCTAACTTAAAATGATAAATTCTACTTCTATCACCACGCCCCACAACCAGTATTGGAATGCGTACATTTTACATCCCAATCTGAAGTAATTTTTTTTTTTGTTTGTATATTTTGTTTATTGTATTGCTTTGCTTTTGTGTTTTTATTATAAACATAAAGCCAATGATTTTTTGAAAATGTGTTGTATGCGATGGCGTCACTGGGTGTTGCGGTTGTTGCCGGTTTGTGGATGATGTTGGATTGAGAACCACATCGGATGACAAGCTAAAATGGGGTTTCACACAATGTAAAATGCAATTTTAACAGAGGTTGATCAAGTTGGTTTATCAACATAACTCATGTAAATACAAAAAGCACAACAACAAAAAAAACAACAATGTGCCACCTGCGCAGGAGGTCATCATTAAAGGGTGTTACTACAGCATGGGGTCGCCGGATAGTGTGTCACCAGAAAAAAGGGCCATTAAAACATGGTTTTTCCCTGAACAGGGTGATTTAGAAACAGTTTGTCACCACAGCGGTGAACCATCAGAACAAAGTGCTTCAAGACCAGGTTGCCATTAGATCAGATAGCCAGCGCTGCGGGTCACAGAAAAATAAGGTGTCACAGAGCAGGGGGCCATTCGAGCAAGGAGCCACAAGAATACTTATCCAAAGGAATAGGGCGTTACCAGAGCAAGGTATCACTAGGGTAGGCTGACTCAAAGAATTTTCATGTGAAAATATGGAGCGTGAAAAATAAATGAAAATGTGTCAATGGATCTTTTCTCTTCTGAACTCAGATCAGGTAAAAAGTCATCATGTAGGATGCAGCTATGTTTGATCTTTTAAACTCAAGAGTTCAATTTTGTGCTTTAAGATGGGTTATTGATACCATTATCCAAACTGACAACATTTTATGATGAGCTATTTGAAAGTGAGGCTTCGATTGAAGGTCTTCAAGGCACCTAAAAGCAAAAGTCATTAATATCGGCAAGAAAACACTGAATTTAAAAAAGGAGCCAGAATGATCAATAAATTGATCTTGGGCCCTGAAAATATAAAAGAAGACATATTCGTTCATTTTATTTAGAAATAAAACGATTTAAAATATTAAGTGAGAGGGAAAAAAATGTATTACATTACATTTGATTAGTTTAATGTATTTTTTTTTTTTGGTTTCATTTTGTGAATTTAAAAAAAAAAGGAAATTAATATTCATTTTAACGTTATGTGTCATGACATGCGGCCCGTGGAACGTTAATAGTATCTGAGTTACAAGTGAGCCTTTTGGTTTGACCACAACTGCTATAAACGCTTCTGTATGATCTGGTTAAGATTTACGAGGTGCAGATCCCTTGCAGGAAGATCAGGGAAAAGGGAGTAATACCGCACCTGGAGACACCAATCCTAGTGAGGCCTCTCTCATTATATATTATGATTTTCTTTATCCTATAATATTTTTGTAACATTACGTTTATAATATATCGTATACATGTTTTTGTGCATATTGAAATTATTTCTCACATTTTAGTTGCTTATGTTAAAGTTAAACGTACATACACAAGTCATATTACAATTTTATTTTTATTAAATTTATAATTTTCACACTAATCGATATAGAACATAATACATTGGCTTATAATAAAGGGACCATTCATACCACTTGAGTGTTATGGTACTGTTTTTGTTTTGTTTAATTGTATAGAAAAAAAGGTATTAGAGAGCAAACATGTAGTTGTATAGTTGTATAGTAACTGGCAGTTTTTATGCACAGTGGGCACTATGCTTATTTCAAAGTTGTTCGCCTGTTTAGTTTTTCTCACATCAGATGTTAACTCAAATAAAATTAAGATCATTTGAACGAAAATCGTTCGTATCTTCATGCAGTAATCTATAAAATAAATATTTTCTAGCTACAAAATATGGGTTGATAGGGCTTAACCGCTGCAGCTCTTTACACCAGATTCGCATTTTTTGTTGTTGTTTTAACAGATGGTTAACTTTTCATTTTCTAAAATATGCAAAAGACGACATATACTGCCCTATGTCATAGTCATAGTGTTAGTGCACTGCCTTCGTCAAACGTTTATATCTAGAAATAACCCACTGATAGGAACAGGCTGTTGCCGGATCCCGGAATAGAGTTGACGTTTCACAAAACCTGTAGACAGAGAAAATATTGTAGTTCATTTTATAACAAAGAGTTACGAAACAATAGCCGAAATATAACGAAAAAAGCAATACATTCTTTTACCAGGCTACGGATCAACCTATTTACAGTAATTCAGATGCTACGCATGAAGCTGACTGTGAGACAGAAGCACGTGAACATTAACGGAATAATAGTCGCCTCCTCACGAAACCAAATAAATAAGTTATGTACAGAACTTCACATGGGTGCCCGCAGGGGGTGGGTAGGGGGCACTTGCCCCCCCCCCCCCTGTATTGCTTGGATAAAAAAAATGTTGACAAAAAAAAAAAATTAATTAAAAAAAAAAAAAAAAAAAAAAAAAAAAAAAAAAAAAGGAAA
>CAXITT010000110.1:1253260-1348250 GCA_964033795.1 Lymnaea stagnalis | reverse complement strand
AAAAACATGACCAAAACTTTTTTTCCCCCCCTTAAGAGGATAATCGATTTTTTTTGGCCCCCCCCCCCCTAGACAGTTTTCTGCGGGTGCCCGTGGAAGTTCAGAAATCTTGCATGAAGCTAGCTGCGTGAACGCATTTTTTTTACACTCAAAACGATTAAAATACAATTAGTGATTTCGGGGGTGGGGCAATTTTCGAAGAGTAGGACGCACCGGAAGCAATATATATAGATATATATATATATGTATATATGTACGAGATTGAGTTTGGTTATTTGTCATGATTAGTCTTCACAATGGTAGCTTACTGTGTGGTAAAAATAAAAAGTATTATAAAGGCAATACCATGTGCCTATATTTCTTTCCTTAATTAAAAAGCTACCCGTAAAATTTAATCGAAAATTACACATCAATCAATGGATCATGCCGAATTGACTTTGCGGGAAAATAGTCCAACTGTTTTAAAAAGTGTGACAAGGCCTTGTACAATTGCACAACTGGCACCCTGGTTGATTCGATAGGTTTTATACCCACTACTGGCTAACAAAGGTTGATTTTAGACACACTAGTGTCCCAAAAAGTAAGAAATTCCCTGCTCTGTAAAAGTACGTCATTAAAGGAATAAAAGCAAAAATAAGGGTACAGAAGAAATGAATACTAGTCTGATATTAACAATATCTAATTCTCACAGTAAGATAAAGAGTTCAAATACAAGCCTTAGCTTCTAAAATAAACATGAAATTTAATAAGTACTTTATTTTGATAAGTGTTACTGATAATTATTTGAGTGCCCAATCCAGTACTGTACTAAGTAATTGCCGAGGAAAGCTACTCACGCACCTTATCTCAAAGGGTCTCTTTATAATTGTAGTGTGATAAAGCAGTATTTAAACAGATTCTTTTCACGTGGTTTAATGTAGGCCATGGAAAACCTACGCACACACCAAAACTGATGACGTCGAATGTTTTAATCCCCCCCTCCCAGCTCTTACCCCCAAATTAGTAGGAAGACAGAAATTACCCCCAAATTAGTCGGAAGACAGAAATGGTCGTAATCTTGTCTTTAAAATTAAAATTTAGATTTTTCCTACCTAGTTTTAAATTAATGTTTAAAAATGGTTTACATTCCATTAATACCTTCTTAAATGAAATAATAGACAAAATAAATCTATGTCTAAATATTATTAAGAACATCCAATGGATACAAGGTACTGTCACCTACGCTATGATATGTTTAAGATGAGCTGCTACCACAAGCAAAAGTTGCCGCATTGGTTAACCAGGAAATTAGCCAAATGGTTTGCTTCATCTCTATCGGCGAGTATGTGTAGCTCAACAAGACATTAATTGATTAGAAAAACCTGTTCAGAATTCCTTCAACAAACCAACATGGCAATAATAAAATATCAGGTTTCAGGAATATTAACTGAAACGGTGTGAGCCCCAAAATCAATTATTACAAGAATACGATTAATTATATCTTTTACAGAAGAAAATTAGTAGACACTCTAAATTAGTAGCCCCATCAAATTAAAAGACGCACTAAATTATTAGTCAAATCAAATAAATAGACACTCTAAATTAGTAGAAACAGAAGTCTGCCAGAATTCCGTCACTTTTATTCCTTTTTCCTATACCATTACACCCTATATTGTCCTTCGTATTCTATGATTTAATTTCCGATCTTACCATTTAGACCTCCTTTATGGGCGCCCACAGGAAACTTTCTAGGGGGGGGGAAATCGATTAACTTTCAAAAGGGGGGACGGGACACATTTTTAGTAATATTTTAATGTAGTTTTCATTTACTGTAGCGTATTTGTATGGTGCACGAACGGACAGGACATCAGTTTCTTTCTCTTTATTTTATCTTTACTTTAATACATTTTTTGTCTATTTTTGTCTAAACAATTTTTATCCAATCAATCCAGGGGAACTGCCCCCCTTGCCCCCCCACTGCGGGCGCCCATGCCTCCCATTAATATATATATATAGATCTCAACCAGGATTTTTTTTTTCATTAAGGCTTGTAGTCCTTTGTAGAAAACGTATTTTTGCCTTCCTTATAATCTTTTGTAGGTGTATAGCACTGATTTATATTTATATTTATTTTCTTATTATTATTTTGGAAAGTTGCTGCAATAATTCTTGGTCCATGAGCTCCCCATTTTTTCAAAAGTCTTTTGTATCATCCGCATCATCATAAAGCGACTCATTGTGTGTGTAGAGCATTGTAGTCCTTATGCCCTTAGTATTTTCGTGTTTTCCCAAGGCCAAAATTAACTGTTCAGCTAGTGCATATCTTGTTTCACAGATTCACAGCAGTGTGAGATTGTATATTTTCGTTTCTGCCACCACTTGTGATGATTTTTCTGTTTTATACACGAATCTAAAATTCCATGAGCCTGTGCTTATTGCCTTTGAAAGGAGGTCCTTGACTTGAGGCGTCATAACTCTCTTGGGGAAGTAGTTCTCTCTCTCTTATCAGGTTTAAAATTGATTTTTTTTCTTGTAGACTTTTCTGAAGAAGTTGCTTTTACAGGTGAGGCAGCTGGCCTCACGTCAATCCTCCTTTTGCACCCGGATCTGGGATCGGTCACGACTGAAGTTTATGCATTGTTACTGGTTCTCAATAACAATCAACGAAAAGAAATAAAAAAAATTTACCACAGAAATGTCACCACTGACCTTTAATGTGTTTGCATTTCATGGGTGTCCCCCAACCTTTTAGTCAAATGTTTTAAGGCACTCCCTGACCTCCTATTAAATCTTATAAGACTAAGAACTACAAAATAAAAAAAAATAATTTTAAATTACATTTAAAAAAGCAAACTTTTTCTAAAAGTGTAATAAAGGAAAAAAATATTTGCTTCCCAAAATGTCAGAGTTGTGTTACAGCCATATCATTAAAAAAGCATGGGAAGCTCATGAAATACAACAATGTTGTATAGTGTAAAAAGAAATATTGGATACATTTATATGTTTACTTTGCAGCAAATAAGTGTTAGGTGAAGAAATTGCTATTATACAGATACGTTAATCATGGAAATATTAGTTATCATAACTGCCTCGCTGTACCGTTGTATGCTCATATCCATCGTGATCTTGACATAGGGAATGAATGTTAGTGATCACAATTCGATATTATTTTTGCTATTTACAAAGAACATTGAGCTCATAGGCGCCCAATGCTTCTTAGACATATGACTGCAACAATTCTGAAGCTTTGGGGAGCACTTATGTATTACCTTTTAGTAAAGTTTTCGAAAAATATGAGGGGTGGGATTTTATTATTATTTTTTTATAGACATTCAAATAAAGATTTTTTTATCGCGCAAAATAATAAAGCTTTTAACTAAGTTGCGTTCTCAGCTTTCCCCTTCAGATATTTACCCAAAATGGTGATATCATCAGACGATTCATTGATTGGAACGGTGTTGTTCTGGCTCTGGATATTTTTAGTTTAAATTGTATACTGGACAGAGGAGACAATGCTACTTTGTTGTGTTCCTCTACATACTTCTCTAGTTAACAATATTTGGTTATTCACATTGAAATATTGATGGCGATTTATTAACATCTTCAGTATTCCTGCTTGAATATTTGAATTTACACTAAGCCAATAAATCTTTTTTTAAAATCAAAGATGTGGTTGGATAGTGTCAATACTGATTATAAATCTAGGAAATAACTTTAGCATAACTTATTCTCTTTATGAGATGGTAAAGTCCTTTTAAAATTAGGTAGATGCCATCCTTCGTACTTCTTGAAGATTGATAATAAATAAATTGAGATTCAAGTTTTTGCTGTACTTCATTTCAAATTTTACTCATGCCAAGTTTCTGAAAAGATTTCTTTGAAATAGATGTAAGTGCGACACGCGAGTCCATTTTAACACAGGCTTTTACGACGAGAAACACACAAAACAATAATCCATTGCATGTTAAACACATCTATTAGTAATTAAATGAAAACTTTACAAAAGGAAGCCAAGTATTCATCCAGCCTGGACCTTCAGGCCATCTAACACCCATATATTTAGTTATGTGAATTTGTTTTTTGAGCGGGCATTTAATTCGTAATGCTATTTTATAGAATAAACTTCCAATTTAGTCTGTAAACTCCGTTGTGGAGTGAGATAACTTGGTTATCTACCCTGTGAAGGGTATAATTCCTTTATAATGTAAGCCCACCAGGGGTTCCACCACCAAATCTTTGTCTAAAAATTAGTACTCCAATTACACTAAGGCGCAATTTTATACCACCTAAACTTTTGAACAAGACTAGCATGCCATCTATAAAGCCTTAAAGCTTTTCAAGTTTTTAACTGTCAAATTCCAGTCTACGCTCCCATTTTTAATCGATCATAAGTCAAATATTTTGGACTAAATTTCTGTCGATGTTATTAATGCTTTTTCAGCCGAGGTGGCTTTTTTTCAATTTTATGTTAATAATTATCATAAAATTGTGATCTACTGGAACAATAGCCGCTTAATTCAATCGTGTAAGTAGAATTGTTTCTTGAAAAGTCAATATAATCTTTTCTCATTTAGTTTTTATAGATATGACTTTCCTTATCAAACTCTCTCCAAGAAAACGTAAGCTTCAATCGCATACATTTCTAGTTACTCCTTTCCTATTTACTCAAAATTGCACTTAACAAACTTTCCCATGGAAAAGTATTTGTTTAAATTGGCATGAGTTGTTTAAATAATGTTTTTATAAGTTGGGACCATAAGGGTTAATGAGATTTTTTTATCGCTGTCATTGTGTCTTGTACCACCGCACTGGTGAAATTTGAGAATCAACGGACTAAGACGTATAGGAGGCCGTGACAATACATGTTATTAATGTCGTGTTATCTTATAGTTGCGAACCATTTCCTTCCCCACCTCCTTATTTCTACCAACCGCAATGGACCTCTCTTTCGTTCCATTTATGGATTAACTATCATACCTACTTTTGTTCTAGCACCATCTCCTTGCTGTCGTCTCGAATATTAAATTGCAAATAAGCAGTTCTATCAATTTCGTGAAAGCTTTTAATATGTCCATTAGATACATGGCTTCGCGATACGTTGGTTACCTGATCCATCAGTCGCACCGGACACATTTAAAATGTTGGCGTCGATAAGTCAACCGACAGCGGCAAATCAAAGGGCGGGGGATTGGCAATATATGTAAACAAAGGTTAATATTATGTCTACAACAGTGCAGTGAAACACGTAATTTGAAAATTTGAGATATAATTGCTATTTATCATCTTAAGGCCATATTATCTTTATAAGGAGTTCACACAGATCTGTTTTATCCTTATTTAAATATCATATGATGCTAAAAAGGAGCAGGCTTTTACTGCTACACCATTGTGTATAATCCAAGATTTTGAAATAAAAGACACAGACTCCACTCGTCTTGCTATGGGCGACTTCAATCATTTTGATACTGTATAAATCCATGCTGACAAAAAGCATAGTGTTACATGCCACACCAAACAATGGTCCGTCTGACGCCATGCTACAAACCTGTTTTTTTTTTTCAAATCTCAAACAAAAACATTAAAACTCTGGTCGGAGGAAGTTACAGAAAAAACTATGAGGCACCTTAGAGGGTACTGGCAGTGATACTTTTATAATTGTCTAGACAAGGATAACCTCATCAACATGGTCAATTTATTGATTACGTTCTTAATAGATGAAATTATTTCCAAAAACTTTACAGGTATTTAATGATAAAAAAACCTTGGATGAGCAGAAAATTTAAGAAGCCTTACGGAAAAAGAATTAATTTTAAAGGCTAGAAAAATTGCCACAAGCTAAAAATTTACTCACGGACAAATATATATCAACGGAAAAAAACAATGCAAAAGAAAATAAAATAGAATAAATATATATATAGGGCCTACTTAAACGTGAATTCTTGTGTGGAGAAAATGTGAATATATTTTTTTTACGACTTGAACGATTTTTATTGGGTTTGATTTACTTGCTTTTTGAAATGTGCATAACGATATGGTAAATTCCTGTAACGTTATAATTCAGGTTGATCCATTAATGTGCAGACAAGTCGTCGGGGCTGGACAAATTAAGTTGACAGCATTTTAAACTCTGCTCAGATAAAATATCCTACATTTTTGTGACATATTTATTAAATCTCGTAAAACGTATACCATACCAAATGTATGGACAGCTTCAGAAATTAAACCAATTTCAAAGAAAAATAAAGTCAGTTGCAATTACGACTTACGTCACGACGCATTTACCTCTATTGTAATGAAATGTTTTGAGAAACATGCCCTTAGACAAATCTGTAATGAAGAACATACAAAAACTTAAAAATGTATACCAATAGTATTCATATCCGAAGACAAAAACCATTCCATTCATTAAATTGCTTATGATACCATAATATTTGGCTTAATATTTAAGGGTGAAAGCTTAGTTACACAATTCATCAGAGTGTGCGATGAAAATTTCCTTGAGCTGAATGCCACAGAAATAAAAGAAATTGTTGTCGATTTCCGGAAGGGAATCACCCAATTGCAGATCTTTAAAAAAGAACCATCACAGTACAGAGCAAATAGAGACATAAAAGAACGTGGTGTCACCATTATTAATAAGCTGACATGGCATGGACGATGCCAAATCTACCAAAGACTTTTCTATCTTTAAAAATTGTATACTTTCGGCGAAAACAAAAATGTTATTAAATTATTCTACAGTGCAACAATAGAAAGTCTACAAAATTTCACTATTATCAGCTGGTGTTGGAATTCTTCTAAACAATAAACTAATCAAGAAATCCAGTTACATCACACACAAGAAAACACATGAGGAACTATTTGAAGAAAATGATGTCATAAAAATAAAAACGATTTTGAATCATACATCAGAGATACATAAGATCACACCCCTTCCACTTCATCACATATACCTAAGCGCATTCGTTTTCGTATGTATAGGACCAAAAGATATACACATTATTTGTTGCCCCGTCTGTACGAATACACCAGCGTGCTCCCTAAGTGGTTACCAAAGCTAAATGATCACTATTTACATAAATTGTCACTAACACACATATTCTGGTGAGGGTCTGAGATTACTCTCTTATGACCCCGGCTAGTAAATTGGCTATCAACTCCATCTGCTGAGCTGAGCCATACAACATTTCCCTCACAAAGGATCCCCCAACCGCCCTGGCTTCCCCCGGGAGATCTTGTGAGGGACATTCGGTCAACAAGTGCTCTAGAGTCTCCAGGTCCAGGCTGCAATGCCGGCAGGTAGGATCCCTGTTGTTATCCAGCCACCAGAAATATGTGCGCAAGGGGCAGTGCTCGATGCGCATCGGCGTCCCTAAGCTCTGCTGTCTGCGTCCTAACCCCCACCATGGGTCTTGTTTGCTAGGAGAGGGCAAGTTTGAATTGACGACTCTGGCGGTCATGTTGTCAGCACATTGCCTGTACCACTTCTGCCTGAAGATGTTTGCCAGCCAGTTTATAATTCCCAAGAAAGTAATTGGTACTTCTGGCAGCCCCGGTTTTCGCCAGAGTGTCCGCTCTCTCATTGCCACTGATGTTGACGTGGCCAGGTATCCACTGTATTGTTACCTTGCCCCCTAGTTCACCAATTTTGCACACGTCGTTCGTAATGACATCGACAAAGTGTGTGGTAACCTGTCTCTTTCCCAAGATCTCAAGAGCAGATCTTGAGTCTGAGTAGACAACTCCATAAAGCCCCGCAAGTTCCGTCCCTTTCAATGTGTAAAGAATTCTCTCCAAGGCCCTGTGTATAGCTATGAGCTCCGCATCGACATTTGATGCTGCAGCCCCACAGCGCCCCGAGAGCTCTTCTGTTGGTGGTCCTCCCGCTGGATACAGTATGAGCCCACCATACACAACAGTTCTTTTTCTCAAGTTGGCAGAACCGTCCGGAGCACTTTCACAGGTATTTGTGTGAACACATCAATGGTCTCAAGGGCAGCCACTTTCTAAACATGTTCAGGGCTGCGTTTCGTCACTGCTGCATCAGTCAAGGCCAAATGTATAGAGGGACGTGAGGGTTCGGCGTATGGCGGATTAACTGGGATTAGTGTCAGACTTTCTCTATTTTGGGGCAGGGCAACTGTCCTTTCCAGCTCCACAACCTGGTGCATGAAAGAGGACCTCTTTAGTCGACTGCCACCAACCAAGTTTTTCTACATTTGGAAGGCCGGTTCGTTTTTGTCCAGCCGCCGGTACCTCTCCTCGGTACTTAATATTGACTTTTCCCTCCTGATTTGTAGCAGTTCTACATTGGCCAAGACCTTTACAGCAGCTGTGGGTGTGGTCCTGAAAGCACCACAGATGAATCTCAGAGTCTGGTTCTGGATTCGGTCCAACTTTTTCAATGTGATCCTGCTTGCAAAGGATTAGACCGGCATGCTGTAATCCATCACCGACCTTATACTGCTATAATTTGTCACTAAATCAGTTCATTGATGGCTGATTTTTAGCCTGGAGAAATACTTTAGATGTCTTGTGTTGAAGTTGTTATAATTCTTAAATTGTATCATGTTTTAAATATTATTTATTAATGTACTAGAACTAATATGTACAATGTAATCAAAACACAAATGCATTTATTTGGATCAATAAACGATCTGATTTATTTTTTCTTAATATAATTTTTTTACTATAGTTTGTTCTCCGAAGAAGGCTTCTTGCCGACACGTTCGTTGCCTTGTTGCGTCCTTTTTTCAGGTTTTCCCCATACTATGTTTCAATGTACTTCCAAAAATTATTATTGCTTACCTCATATTTATTTCTATTATAAAGCTATACAAATCGAAACATAAAAGCGTCAAAATAACACTGTATAAAATAATCGATTGGTTTCAACAAAGCAGGTGTCAAATTTGTTCTCATTCAAATAACCTACTAGCTGTAGCTTTTATTCACAGATCGTATGTCTATTCACTTTGTTCCGTTGAAATATTGATTTTTTTTTTAAATTTGCAAATTGAAAAAGAGACGGTTTCTTGTTAAATGTATGCCACTGTAACCAAATCATTTGTGATTGGACGATCAACTAAAGATATAGGAAATTAGATGACATCAGTAACAGATATATTTCATTTCCTGGAAGTCATGTGTACAATACTCATCTAAATCTATAGGTCTTTTTATTGTCTAGGTGATATTATAGTAAACGTCAATCAATGTGTGCGTAAGAAAGGATGAAAAGGTCATCAGAAGCTCATATTTTAAAATATCTAAAACACACATACGTCCTTGTGGTACTACAGCCTATGGATGACTTTGGCCTGCCACACCACATCCTTCGACTTTGACCTAACTCATACTTTTCTTTTCTTAAATGTTCAGCTGATGTTTTGTTTTGTTTTTTTTTTGCAAACCATCCATTTATCCAAGCATGGGTCTACAGTTGAATCGTTTTCATCTTGGGTTTCACAGTGCATCGTCTTTAGTCACTTTTTATTTGACATTATTTTTAAATGAGCCATTTAGACCAATCTTCCATTTTTTCCCCAACATGATCTTAAAAATAGTCCATGCAATTCCCTGTTAGTGGTATTCTTCATTCATATTTACACTTTATTGGGTCATGTAATTTTTTAAATATCTTTCTAATCAAAGTCGTTAAAAGATTTTTACTATTTTTTCTTAGGGTCCAAATGTCGACTCTGTAAGCTACAACTCGTCTGTTTATAGTCGTATATATAGTTTACTTGTTTCCATGTATTGTGTTTACTTTTCAGTATTTTGTGAACTTCTTTTTATTTTCTAATCCATTATCGAATACAATTGTTTTTGTCTATTCTCATCTAATATACATAGAGCTTGGTGAAATAACAAGATTTGTCGTAGTCATAATTTCTGGTAACAGGATGGAGGGCCAATTAAACACGCACCCAAGCATAAAATATTACTTTTTTAATTAGGTTCCAATGTATGGAAAGTATTTACAAAGCGTGCCAATATTTTTCCACGCGCATAAAAATTATTACTAGGAAATAGAAAATCAGATATTTAAATGACTTTAAATAAGTATCTACAGTCAATGTTTTGTCTGTAAGGGGCATTCATTAATTACGTCAACAAAATAGGGGGAGGGGTTTGGAAATGTTGGACAGTTGTTGATAAGGGAGATGGAGTTGGGGGGTTAGATTAGTTGACGTCAATAATCATGTTTTTTCTATTAAAATTTTACATTATTCTAAACTATATAGTGAGTGTAAAGTGTCATACATGTTTAGGCTTTTAACAAATAGAAGAGTTATTTAATGTGTGTCTGTCTGTCTGTTTACAGCATATGGCTGATCAGAATGTTAGCACCAATTGTTAGTGCAAGAGAAGTCAAAAGTTGGCATCTCTTCACCTGTAATTTTTTTCTTAATCAGCTCCCTAGAATGATTAACACATCATTAACTATGAGAACATTTATGAGCAAGATAATTATAGATCAAAATTTATGTCACAAATAAATGATTTCAACAAACCTAGTATTCCCAAATTAAAAAAAACAACAAAAAACTAATAATAAAAATATTACCATTCCCCTAGATATTTTTTTTCCCCAAAACGATTTATATTTCCCATTTTTGAAATTTCATTTTTAGAAATTTGAGACTAATAAGTCATAGTGCAACTGTCAACAGTGTTCGCAGAGGATTTGATACATATTATACGATGACTGAAGACATCCAACAGTAGGAATATCGGATTGCCGGCCGGTATAAGAACAAAATCTTCAATCACTTTCGGCCGAAACCGAAATAAACCGAAAATTTGCTTCATTGTTTCGGCTGAAACCGAAAATAAGATGAAATTTAAGTTTCTGTTTCGGTCGAATCGGAAACCGCATCGAAAGTGATCAAATGGCAATATTCGGTGCCGAAACCAAAGTCAAATGTCGGTCAGTGTCTAATGTAATGTGTTCACATTTTGACAGTTTTAGTTCTTATGTGACTGCACGACAAATATAATTCATTTGTTAAGATCGATACATAGTTTGACTATATGAATCAAATATATCTAGGAAATAATTACCCATAAAAACATTCCAAATAGTATGTAAAACAACAAGACCGATATAATGTAAATAAGAGGACTAATAAAAATCAAATATGCAAAAAACATTTACTGCTATTTCAAACTGTACGCCTTAAACGTTTGATTCTTAGTTGTGCTTGGCTCCGCCTTGGGGCGGTTGACTCTACAACCAATAGTTACGCCCCTGCCCTAGCACCATAAATTAATGTTCTACGATAAAATAGTTACGATATTTATTTAGTACAAATTTTTAAGCATTTGGACTATAAACGATTATATGAATAATTGTTTTTGAATAAAAGCTTATATGAATACTTGTTTTTTCAGTTAAAATTGATTTGATCCTAGTTCGTCCATGAACCCTGTAACACTCTTTACTAGTTACAAAATCGAACTCTACTTTGCCCAAAGTGAATGAACCGTATCTTCCATAAGCTTATGTCATGGTACGGTTGTTAAAGCACTTTTGCGGAAACCATGTTGGTGATACTATGTATAGACTTTGGTTTTTTAAAACGGATATGGCTGAGAGTTTGTATGATCATAGGCTTTTGGACAGTTTTTTTTATTTGTTGTCATTGCTAATTCAACCGTTATGGCTATGGTTGTTTTTTTCCATTTTAAGTGCAATAAGTGTTATGAAATTGTGTTTTCTTGGAAAACAGCCGCCTAATTCAATCTTGTAAGTAGAATTAATTCATGAAAAGAAAATATTAGATTTAAAAGTCTCTTTTTATCTTTTTTTTTGTAGAAATGACATTTTTTTTATAGACCTCAAAGTATACTTGCTTGTTTCGCCTCTGTTATTTACTGAAAATTACATTTGACAAAGTTTTCCGTAGAATTTCTTTCTTTTTTTAATGGTAACCATATTAAAAGTCGTGACATAGGGGTATTCGAGATTCATTTGTAAATGCTATAGTGCATTGTACCGTCTTAATGGTTAACTTTGAGAATAAACTGAATCAGACCTGTGGGATATTGACACCACACGACAAGAAAGTCGTGTTATTCTTAACTTGCGGAACCTTTGCTCCACACCCTCTTTGGTAAAACCAATCGCAATGGGCTTCCATTTCCTCTCTTCTGTTCCCTTCCATCCGTATTAAATGCTTTTTTCTATCACATTCCACTAGCAGTCCTCTCGAATTTTACCTTACAGCTAAGCAGTTTATTGCATTAAAAAAATCTCTTTAAAATGTCTTAAAAATTGCTTTACCAAACAGTATCAGATTCATCAGTGGCACTTGATGAATTTAACTCATTTCGTGCCAATAGAGCAATAGAAAGCAGCAAAACCAAGGGAGGGATTTGCAATATGTGTAAACAAAAAATTGACAACAATACAGTAAAACACGTATTTTTTACACCCGGCATATAATTACTATGCGTTACCTTAGGATATATTATCTGTCAATGGATTAAAATCCCACCTAATGCTTAAATGTAGCAAGCTACTGCTACACTATTAAATATAATTTATTATTTTGAAACATAAAAATCAGACTCCGCTAATCTTGGTATGGGCGACTTCAATCACATATCATTAGATATATACCCAGTATGTCACATGTCTCACAGGAAAAACCATATGTGTTATGGTAAAAAAAGATCTATACAGCTCATAGTTTATTTCTACTAGGAGAATCTGACCAGAAAATGGTCCACCTAATATTGTGCTACAATCCAGTTTCAAAAAACAATAAAATGTTGCATACAAACATTTGAAATTTGGTTATAATAATGTTACAGAGAAACTACGGGGCTACTAAGAGAGTACCGATTTGTATACTTTTACAAACACCCATAGACATTGATGAACTCATAATTTCAATTTATATTTCATTCGGTATATATAAAATAATTTTTTATTCATTTTGTCTTTGTTTAAATACGTATTTATTTATGTTCTAAAAACACACATTGTACAATGTAATTAAAACACAACTATAATGATGTTGAGAAAATAAAGGTTATTGTCTTATTTTTACTTTTAAATTGTGTTTACTGTTGCTTGTTACCCGACGAAGACTTCGAAGTCCACGACCACTTCCTTGTCACTTGCGTCATTTTGTTATGGTTTTCTGATACTTAGTTTCGCTCTTTATTGCTTACATCATATTTATTTTTATCATAAGGCTATACAAACCGGGAATTGAATCTTCAAATTTATAATGATTTAAATTCACTTGCGTCATTTTGTTATGGTTTTCTGATACTTAGTTTCGCTCTTTATTGCTTACATCATATTTATTTTTATCATAAGGCTATACAAACCGGGAATTGAATCTTCAAATTTATAATGATTTAAAAAATCGATTGGTTTCAACAACGTGGGGGTCAATTTATGTTCACGTTAAAAAAAACGGGTATCTGTAGCTTTTATTCACAGGTCGTGTGCCTATTCATTTTGATTTTTAAATATTCTTTTTTTAATAAGCATATTGACAAAGAAAGAAATGGTTTCTTTTCAATTATTTTCCACTGTAAGCAATTTCTCTGTGTCTGTCCTGGACGCAAATGTTTTGTGGTCTAAAAGGATCATAAACAATTCTGATTTTTCTTGCTGTGCTCCATCAGCGAATGATCTTTATTAGCTTGCAAGTGTTTGCCGCGAACCTTGTCCAATGCCCATGTATCATAATGAAGATTTAGGACAGTTTTAGAAGCATTTCTGTTCAGTCCAGCAGCTGAGTGTTTCTCTCTGAAGTGTTAATTGAATATTAGTCGTTAAGGAATTCTTCTGTCTGGCATCCTTGCAACTTTACCTGCCCATCTGACTTTTCCTCTTTGGAAATACGCGTGAATGCTTATACAATTAGACTAGTGCAGGCCATCTGTATAAGTTACCTGGGGCCTGCCATCTTATGCCAAACAGTATACGTGAACAATGTAAATGAAGATATCTGATTTATTTAGCATGTCTGCTGTACACTTACCATTGCACGCTAGGATTATATTGGAGAGTTTTAAAATAGTTACCGTATATACTTTCAGCTTTGTGACAATACTGTGACCGCCTCGCTCCAAGACACTCTTAAGGAGCCTTCCGAATGCGACATCTGGTATCACTCTAAACATTGCTTTGTTACGTGTTTTAAAATAGTTACCGTATATACTTTCAGCTTTGTGACAATACTGTGACCGCCTCGCTCCAAGACACTCTTAAGGAGCCTTCCGAATGCGACATCTGGTATCACTCTAAACATTGCTTTGTTACGTGCACACATAAAAGTTTGACAGTGAAGAGAAAGTAATTACTGAAATGTTTGGTGAGTGGAATTAATTTTTTTATAATTACGTTTTAGGTTGTTATCAAGTGATGGTGATCAATTTCATATTCAGAGTAAGTACATAGGGAGCTTGCAAGACCTAATCGTGCCTGGAAAGTTCTCCCACATGTAGAACAACAATTCCTTAGGTTAATAAAACTATTGGAGGCATTACTGATTTCTTTGCTGTTCATGTAAGTTACCCCCCGGGTAGATGGGACTCGTTAACCTTGGACGGCAACTCATCTAAGAGAAGGAAACTATGAAATCAAACCCGGAGATGGAGTCTCGAAAGGCGGATGACATTGATACAATGAAACATTCCGACAACTCATGTGACGTCACTGGTGCAAAGCTGTATCATCTAATGATGTTCTCTTGGGTTATCAAGTGGCGTGGAGAGAGGCGATTTGCTGTTGGGAACCAGCTTATAATCCTTCAAAGAATAATCCCAGGCCATGTGGATTTCGTCCTCCAAGGCCCAATCCATCGTCACATTGTGACGTACGGATGCCAGCACGTAAGTTATCTCCTGAATTCGTATGTTCAAGTATGCCACAGAGCTCAATTTAAACAAGAGATCTAATTAAAATCCTTAAAGTTATGGAAAACCTGTATATAAATATACAGCCTAATAAAATGCTTCATAAGTCGTCAATTTTTCAAACCATAAAATATTTGTTTGCAAAGTTACTATTTTATTGTGTCATCAACGTGTTTATTCACTAACTGTCCCCAACTTGTTAACGAATTAAATACAATTAAATAAATAGTTTCAAAAAATGTCCTTTTTTAAAATTATTTTTTTTTTAAATTTTATTATCCATCTGCTACATCCTCCAGTTAAGTGATCTAAAAACATGGGAAACATAAAATATAAACTTAATCACAGATCAAAGTGATAAGATTTTGAACTAATTTCAAAGTATTTAGATTTTTAAATAGTTTTTACTTGTCGTATTTTCATTTTTCCAGTCTGCTGACGAAGGCACTTTGACTCTCCTGTCTTTTGATTCAAGCTTCAACATACCTAGTCCTACTATTTACTAGATTTTTTTCTTATAGCGCTTGAGGCGAAAATTGGTATTTAAATCTGTAATATCTAAAAAGAAAAATCGGTGAATGATGAGTGTGGATGCCATGATTGGCGGCCATCTTGGTTGAGAAGACCACTTAATTCTGTAACTAAATTTAAGTAATCGTATCCCTAAACCTAACCTAAACCCAAAATGTATCCCTAAACCTAACCTAAACCCAAAATGTATCCCTAAACCTAACCTAAACACAAAATGTATCACTTAACCTAACCTAAACACAAAATGTATCCCTAAACCTAACCTAAACACAAAATGTATCCCTAAACCTAACCTAAACACAAAATGTATCCCTAAACCTAACCTAAACACAAAATGTATCCCTAAACCTAACCTAAACACAAAATGTATCCCTAAACCTAACCTAAACCCAAAATGTATCCCTAAACCTAACCTAAACACAAAATGTATCCCTAAACCTAACCTAAACACAAAATGTATCCCTAAACCTAACCTGAACACAAAATATATCCCTTAACCTAACCTGAACCCAAAATTTATCCCTAAACCAAACCTGAAAACTAATTCACGGCAACTTTAATAAGCACGAGAAAGACATCATGGCATCCACAACTATCATTAGCCGAAAAATTCTGTCTATCAACTGAAAATCATTTCATAGCTATTAATCTGTTTGCATAATTGTAAATATTAGAGTAGCTATTTTATTTTTTATAACATACTTTGTCCGCAGATACCGAAGAATCGCCATACAAAACAGCAATGATATGTATATTTTTGTCTGCTGTGTTTTGGTACATAATAAGATGGTAAGAGAGATTACTCTTATTTTTCTCGGTTTTAATAGCTCCCCTTGTACTAATAATATTGATGCCGGTAAATGTGTTTAAATTGTTTAAATAAAAAATATTGAACCATACCCATCACTGATCTTAACGACTTCATTTATATGGAAGTAGCATTATAAATTCCTTTTATGACACTAAAATAAAACTTTAGATTTTTTAAAATTATTTTTTTTCTTTCTATTAGGTTTCCGAAAAGGTTACAAGCAAGAAAATAATGGTAATGAATAATATCTTATTTCATTTGAATGTTCTAATACTATTCGTGATTTGAATTGTGTTTGTTGCTGGTTATTCAAATTTGATAAAAGTTATATACAGCGGATATAATCGAGCGTCTCCAAGGAAAATTCGGGACGTCCACATGGGGTTTTTCCTCTTCGTTGCGTAACGGACTAGCACGGAGGTTCTGTTATCCCGAAGCTAAAAAACCCAAGGTCGGCCGCATGACTCTCAACGCAACGGAGCATTACCGTCGTAACACGATTACTTGCTGCCGTTAATGGATATAAGTTTTGGGTGGTGGTTAAAACCAATTCCGATGATTTTAGCTACGTGGCCGTAAGAAAGCCGCTCCTAGGTGACAGTTTCGTCCCAGCTTTCGTCCTGACCGAAAGATTTTCATTGGGTTGGTGGTGGTAATTAAACACCCTCCTTCGGGAGTGGAAGAATACCCGCCCAGATTCTCTGAAGAGCGGATCACTAACGCTTTAATCGCGGTGTACTCGGTCCACCAGACTCCCCACGGCCAGGGAAGAGGTTGAGGGCGTGCTGCTGCATCGTCTGGGGCGGGGAGACCCGGCGTCTGGCCCGTGTGGAGGCTTGCCGAGAGTGGTTGGGTATTTAGAGCTCGCGGTAAAAGACCCACCGACGCCATTTCCCAATATGATTTATTTCGTACGGTATTATAAACAATTTTTTTTGCGGGTGCTAAATTTAAGTTATAGCTTCTAAGGCTTGAAATGTTTTCCGAAAGCAACTAACCTGAGCAATGCTTGTATAGTAAATAGCATTACATAAACGTAAAAAAATCAGATTTTAATTTTAAAACTTTTTATTATTGTTTTCAATTCGATCATTATTATTTAACGCTACATTAAATGTTTTAATGAAAATAAGTTTTAAAAATATAAAACTTACAACACCATCAACAACAAAATTCATAAATAAATTTTAGTAAAATGTTTATTTAGGAAACGAAATTGGATGAGATAAGAGAAAATTATTTAGCAGAGCAAGTGAAAAACTATCAGATTTTGGTAAGTTATATTTGACAATTCAAAGTATTCAACATTTATAGGTTTCTAATATTTGTTGAGATTCCTTTCAAGGAGCCGTAAATAAGAACATAAAGTAAATTTAAAAAAAATTAATATAATAAATAGAGATTTAAATGATAATATCGGGAATAAAATATAGGATATGAAATAAGTATGGAGCACTTTAGTTTATTAGAGAGAAACGGAAACGGAGAAAGACTTGCTGACTTCTGCGAGACAAATGAACTCGTCAGCTAATTCAAGCTTAAGAAAATCCATGAAGCAGATTTAGCGATCGCTGATAACTAAACAGTAAATCAAATTGACCAAATGTAATTATGGATATAAAAAAACAACAACATAAGAATGACTTGGGCAAGACACACGTTTGCACTGAAGAAAAATTGAGGAGCAATGCTCTAGACAATTTAAGTCTGACATGGTACTCATGGCCACAAAGCAAAGTACAAGATTTTCGGAGTTAACTCGAGAAATATGTCTGAGAGATTCCGGAAAACCAAACAGATTGCGACCACATAGAAATAAAATGACTAAACCTAAAAACCAGGAGCCAGAATGATCAACAAATTGATCGTGGGCCCCTCAAATATAAGAAGAAAGAAAAAGAGAAGTTCAGAGCATCCATGTGCAAAGAATTTTTAGGATCTGTTAAATTAAGGACAGACATAAAAAAAGACTTGTTGCAAATTTTAAAAACGTGGAATAAATAGAAAAGATACGAAATGAATTATGCAAAGAAAACAGCCGAACTCAAGAAGAACAAACTAAAGCCCATGATAATTATAAAGAAGAGAATTGAAGGGAAAAAAAGAGTATCAGAAAGGGTAAAAGGTTATCAATAGATTGTCTTTTGTCAACAGCAGAAGAAGAAGCAAGTAAGGGAAACATTAAAGAATTCTATGATATGACTAGTTAGTTTTTGTGAAGATATTACATTCAGATTATAACCGTTAAAGACGAGGTAAAGTAACATTTCCACGTATAAGGTATTGCCTCAAAGAAAGGAGAAGCTGCCCTGGAGGTTAAGAAGATAAACATTGGGAAAGCATCTGGAGCAGATAATTTCACGTCACAGATGATGAAACAATAGTCAACCTACTGCACCGTCTTTCTCTTAAAAATATCGGCAAAAGTGAGATTTTAACAAATTAGAGAGAAGTAAACCTCATTAAAATACCAAAGAAAAGGATCTTAGAAAATGTGCTAATTACAGTCAGGGACGTCATTTGGGTAGGACATGGTGTGGCATTTGCAGGTTTTGCTGTAATTGATATATATTGTAGCGCCTCTAGTAATAAACAACTTAACAAACCAACCAAGTTTTGGTCTACCCTCCCCAGAGAAGTAGAAATGACGCCCATGATTAAAGACTGCTGCAAGTACCAGAAAAGTTCTTTAACATAATTTTCAATAAAATGAATGATTTGGTCAAAGCGAAACTACGAGTTCAAGATGTTGTATTCCGGCAAAACAGATCATTTTCATTTTAAATTGCAACGCAACGCATCATTGTATAACAGCCCAACAATGAAACTCTCAATTGTATTTTAATTTAATTGACTATGAAAAGGTCTTTGATAGCTTAGATCGACAAACGTTGTGGAAACTTTCCCGGCATTATGAAAATTTGATAGAATGTGTTGTCATTGGCAAAGCGTCTATGTGCCAAGTTTCAGAATTTTGCACATTTTTTTTCAATCATCATATATATGTTTTCCCTTTTCCATTCTTGAAAAATTTTTTTGAGTGGTTCTGTTCAGTTAGTCTGTAATTTTGGGATATAGTCATAATCAAATTACAAGGCTATGTACTTGGACTACTTTCAGAGTATCAAAATCATTGTCAAACAGAAAAGACATAAGAGCATTCAAGGCTCGAAATTAATTTTTCCATTCATTTCACTATTTCTTATACAGTGTTTCGGTTTTAAAAGAATGAAAGTTGATTCATTATTTCAAATATTATGATCCCATTGTACTCAAACTTTATCAGCTGGTTTATAGTTTAAACACGAACACGGCCATGTATATAACTGTACATTTAATAATAAATGACTAAATGAAGTAATCAACACTTACATTTATATAGCAATGAAAGTGTTTTTTTCTACTGCCATTTAATCTCAGGAAAACAGAAAACCCCAGATAGTTATGAATCCGGAAGAAAATAAACAACAGTAAACGGTAATACTTTGTCAATTTTAGCTTAATATTATATTTTACTACTGTACAGAATGTTCCGTTAACTGTTTAGGTCGCACTAACGAAAAGTGACACCACTAGCTTTAATCGTCTTTGATTACAACTTATCCACAAATTATATTCGCTTTTATAAATAGAAAATGAGTTGTATTATTTAATTAAATCATCATTTCTATCGTGAAAAAATTGAAACATCTTTTAAAAAAAGAAAATTAGAAAGCAACTTATAAATACGATTTGTTGTTTTGGAATATAGTTATATTGAGCCATGCATTAAATATACACAATATAAATACACTTGCTGACCAATGTATACATAATATGTATACATTGGTCAGCAAGTGTATTTATATTGTGTATATTTTTACACATATTATGTGTATATTTTAGTATCCTCTTATTTAAGTTGACTACACGGTACATTTATGCCGAAAAAAATATTACTTTATTTGAATGTATAGCCTATATTTTCATTTAAATGGCTTTTTTTTCACTAAAAGATCTTGTGCCCCGTGGGTAAATACAGACTCCATAATGTTTATTACGTATGTTCATTGTTTCTAAACACAAGAAATCGATGAAGGCCTGCAATGTATTTATTGTTCTGGCGACTTTTACACAAATGTCACATATTTCAGCTAATGACATTTTCCCCTTTTTTTTTGTCCCTGAAGACATACTGCATTGCATTCATGGTGAATTCAAAATAGTTCTTTTTGTTTCTTCTTTTATTCTGTCTTCTAAAGAAGACTCTTGGCCAGGACGTTATCTCTTTTACTGTCCTGTCATTATGTTTCACCCTTCCACAAAACTTTTACCATTATTTACTTCACGCAGCTTGAACGCAATGTTACATTTATTATTGCTTATTATCCAACGTATTCCAATTAGGAGCTATGTGTCTTTTACGTTTAAAAAGGACAGTGAATATTATCTTATTTTTTACAGAGACATTTCTAAGAATACTAGTAGATTCGTTACGAGAATAATTGTCCTTAGAGACATAGAGTTTCTTAATATTCATGTGAACAGGTATTCAGTTGCATACTATTAAGGAAACTGTACCACAAGACCACAAAGATGCCTCGATTATCCACCTGTACAAACGCAAAAGAAAACCGCCAGGCCTGCGACAATCACCACGGAATTTCACTGCTGTCCATTGCAGGCAAGATCTTGCCTCGATCGCTTCTGAAACGCCTGAATGCACATCTGGAGCTTGGTCTCCTACCCGAAAGTCAATGCGGTTTCCGATAAAAAACGCGGAGCCATCAATATGGTGTTTGCTGCTAAGCAGCTTCAAGAGAAATGCCAGGGACAACATACAGACATATATTCCACATTTATCGACTTGAATAAGGCCTTTGCCAGGGTCAATAGAGCTGGCTTGTGGAAAATCATGAAGAAATACGGATGCCCAGACAAGTTCACAAACATCATCCGTCAGCTGCATTCCCCGTCACAAACGGTGTAAAGCAGGGTTGTGTTCTTGCTCCCACACTCTTCAGTATTACGTATTCCGCAATGTTGTCTGATGCGTTCAAGGACTCCACTATGGGCTAGCCAATCCGGTTTCGCACTGATAGAACAGTATTTAACCTTAGAAGGCTTTAAGCTAAAACATAGGTCAAACATAACACCATCAACGAGCTTCTGTTATCGGACGATTGTGCCCTCAACGCTGCCTCAGAATCCGTCATACAGCACAACGTTGATATCTTCTCTGAGGCCTGCAATAAGTTTGGCCTCACAATCAACACAAAGAAAACTGAGGTGATGTATCAGCCAGCTTCCGCTAAGTCCTACGTTGAATCAAACATCATCATCAGTGGACAGCGTCTCATCCCCATTGATAAATTTACTTACTTGGGCAGAACCTTCTCTAGATCTGTCGTAATTCATGATGAAATGAATGGCAGACTCACAAAAGCTATTGCCATATTTGGCAGGCTCCACAGCACTGTTTCGGACAGGAGAGGTATCAAAAGAGAAAAAAAGATCAAGTTCTATAGCACAGCAGTCCTCTCGACATTGCTCTACGGATGTGAAACGTGGACAGTCTACCAGCGTCACGCAAAGAAACTGAATGATTTTCACACAACCTGCCTCAGGAAACTCCTCGGCATCAGGTGGCAACGCAAAGTCACTGACACAGAGGTCCTTGCTAGAGCGAACCTTCCTAGTATCTTCACCACACTGATGCAGTATCACCTCCTTTGGGTGGGACACGTAGCCTGTATGGAAGACCACCGGCTCCCGACACAGATTTCTTTGGAGAACTCACAACAGGCAAGCGCTCCCAAGGAGGTAAAAAAAAAGCGTTATAAAGACTCACTGAAAATTGCCCTAAAAATCTTCAGCATTAATTCTACTCAATGGGTTCAGACAGCCCAGGACAGAGCCAGATGGAGAGCAGGTGTCAAGAAAGTGGCGAAATCCAATGAAGCTAATAGGGTAACCACAATATTAGGTCACCGGCTGCAGCAGCTTTCCCATGCCCGCGTTGCCAGATATTTTTCCGAGCATGGATCGGTCTAGCAAGCCACCTACGAGCTCACCGTAACCCACCCTCCACTTAACTGGATGACTCGATGGTCCTAGTCGACTTCGATGGACGAACAACAACAATTATTTTAAACTCATTTTAACACAATTAAATAAAATAAAGATATGGAGAATATGTGTTCATGTTAAAAGCTGAATCTCTTCATTCATTTAAATTCTGTTGTAAATCATTTGTTTAAATTAATTTTGTATCGCTTCGTTTTAAGTCTATTAAAACTAACAATGGAATCAATTGTATTGAAGTATTATGATGTCCTGTTCGTAATATTCGATTTGAATATGTACATGCATAAGCATAACCTATTTAATAATAAATTAGTTGTGCTCAAAATTAAAATGTAGATTAAACTTTAAATTAAAGAGAAAATGGCTAAAATATATATTCATTTAAATATGAGTGTTACAAAAATTTATTGTAAACAATGCCTACTCACAGTAAAATTAGTAATGATATTTTTGATAGAAATAATCAAGTTTTAACATTTATATCATTGATTACATTTATTCCAAGGAAATGATATCGACTGCCAAGAGAGAAAAGTAAAAAACCAAATGCCAGGAAGAGGTGGAAATTCCATTTGATTTGAATTGTTATTTTCTATACTAGATGTGTACCTTCATTCAGTATTCAAACAGTTATTTACAACGTTATCATAGGATGTTAAAAAGTAGTACTGGTTCTCTTGACAACCCTTACTCCATCCTAAATGTGAAAATTTGAGCTGAGTTTTTATTTAGACGTGCTTGTTGGTTGTGAATGGATACTATAACTTTTTATTTATACTCATATACACAAAAAATGATTGTGAAGCTAACCTCAGAGTTCAGTAGAGGGGTCTATTTTCTCGGAGCTCTAGTCTTTAATGAAACATTTGCTGTCTATGAGGATGATACATTTCATGAAACAGGAATCACGTGATCGATTTCTTTTCATGCGTTTTACAATGAATGTTAAAATTTAATGCCTAGACCTGGAAGAAGATGCGTTTAAAAGCAGACTTGTAATAAGTAAACGAAGTATGATTTATTTATAAGTAATTAATATAAGGATACATAATGATTTCAAAATAGCACTACAGATAGGAAATAAATACTTGTCATTTATGATTTGATGGTAATCTTTTAAAAAACTTAAAAAGAATGTACTATTTTGTAAATATATATTTACTTCTAGCATCCAAATAGATTTTTCTTCAGATTAGTCTATGCAAGATAAATCTAATTTAGATGGAAAAAAATGTCATTAAACCTTATTTTCCACAGTCAAAAGTCAACTACAATACTATATACAGTTTCCTTAAAATCATTTTTTTTGTTTAACCAATGTGTAAATGTATCTTTAAATAGATTTTTATTTATAAATTGTTTTTACTGAGTTCGTATAGATTTTATTTGATATTTTACAGGAAAATGAAACCAAAACTAAAACTTTTGTCAAATTATTCATGAAAAGAGACAACAATTATTATTGCTACCATTTCGTGCTCTCCATTCTTTGCTAATATTTCAGCATGTCATAAGATACATAGATTAATGCTTGAGAAAACATAAATTTTATGTAAAACATGAGAGTTTAAAAAATTATTTCTAGAATGAGTGGGTCCATTAAATTTGTTATTTAAAATCAAAGGCCTCAAGTATTTCTTCCTGGATGGTATTTCTGATTTTACCTGTTATATAAGTTTCTTCTTTCTTTTATTTTCTTCAACACGAAAATCAAATCTGTTGAATCAGAATAACTAAAACTTAAATAATAAGATTAAAACATAAATGTTACCCAGTTGTCTTTGTGAGTTACTTTCTCCAAAAAGAAACTAATTGTCATGACAGCGTTCATTTGCGACCTTTTGCCTAATGCCCTGTTTACTCAATAAAGAAAACAGGGGCTTGGGCATTTAGATTCACACACTTGCTATGTAGAAGACGTGTTTACGTCACTTTTTCGTGCCGTGAACTCTGTCTGACCCCAAATTAGGCTGCGTTCGTATTGGGCGTGGCTTATTTCATTTGATCGTGGCCTTTGTTTACTAACGCCACCAACTAAAAGTAATTATAATGTTCTAAAAGAATTTTGTTGAAAGTTCGGGAGTGAACTAGACAGGTAAACAATGTTTAAGGTGTTTCGAGATCTTTCAGTAAGCTAAACAATAAAAGTGGGATTCATTTTTGGAGGGGGCATATATTATTTACTTCACCTGACAGTAGTGTGTTATTCCGTATGTGTTATTTGGTATTCATCATTGTACCTTATTAATTGGCACATTGTATTAACTCTGTACCGTCACCAGACCTACCATACTCTGTAAATTGATGATTTTTTATAATATTTTTAAATTTTTTAAAATTATATAGTAATTTAATAAAACTTCTTAATTGTAATTAGAACTGTTTCGAGTGTCGTATTTTTGCTATTGTATTCCTCATATGGTATCCTCCTTTAATACACACTGTTAAGAACGAGCCATAAACTTAAAATAAGTGATTAGTTTCTCACTATAGTCAGCAGTGCGTAACATATTGCTTAAGTAACATGGGGATGGGGGTTGGATGTCAGAAAGGATATTTTACTACATGACAACGTCTCAAACTTTATCTAAAAAGACCGCCTATTTGAATTTCAAGCTCCTGAAAGAGTCAAGAAGGAGTCACTTTCAATATTTTAGCTGTTCCATAAAGGTTGTTGGATATTAAAGAACGTTGTATGTGTATTAGCTTGGGGCAAAACATAGTTGGTAAACACTGACATGATGTAACTGTTACAAGTCTGCACCACATTGCTGTGTACTGTGCAAGTATTTTGTGCGGGGTTTCTAAAAATAGACTTGAAGAAAGATTGATGGATGCTCCTGCAAAAAGAGACGCTTCTCTCCCGTGTTGCTAGACATGATGACTTGGCGGATCTCCAGAATTGAACACACTCTCTTTGTAAAATTCCCCACAAGTAGGCGTACTACGGCATTGTTAGTTTTGGTCAATGGAGCGGTTATGGGAAGTATGGACACGTAATATTTGTGTCCTGTAAGGTTTTCCTGTTGCGTAGCTAGTGATTACCATGTGGTATGACTGGTCGACGCTTCCTGTTCTTACCACTTAATATGTATGGGAAGTCCCATTGCATGAAAAGGTCTTCTCATATCCTGAAGAAATGGTCTAACACAACACCCTATTCGTTGTGGGTGATGGTAAGACCAATGTCTTCTTCATCCACAATTCATAGCAAATGACAACGCAAAATAATATTTAAGTCTAAGAGGAGTAACCTCGTCTTTCAATTTTAATTACCAGGGGAAATATTGATTTCTTATTGCTTTATTTAACACATTTTATCTTAAAAATTACAAATCAATACATCAAATCGAATCAATATTAAATTATATGCACTGGAGAGTGTAAGAGGTGCATTCGGGGTAATCTAGACATTGCTTGCAGGCATTACATTCGAACTACACTGTGCTAACTCGATATCATGACCGACAAACTTGGAGTTGCTGAAAACCCAATTTCTTTATTGCTAAATGACGAACGCACCAAAATTATCCCTCAGAATGTTGTCTTGCAGGAAACAATAGTTGCGCTTCAAAAATAAAGAAAGCGAAGATAGCCAGAGAAATGGTAGCACACCTAAATACAGCTTTATTCAATGTATAAAATTATCTGATGATCGGCTGTGGCGGCTGTTTATATTTAATTCGCAAAGTAGTTTCAAACTCGGGTCTCATGAAAAGTTAATTTAGCCGTCAGCAGCATGGGGATCCGGAGCCACATGCGTATGTATTAACAAACCAAAAAAGTCACATATCTTTGTTTATTTATCAATAATTGTATTTATACAAATCGCGTCTCATGATGCTCACCAAATATTTTCTGAGCTCTAATAGCTGAGATAACTGGCTCCTGGCTCTTATAAAATAATAATACATGTTTTCCACTGAGTCAAAAGTAGAAGATTTAAATGGGAAGAAATGCTTTTGGATTTCCTTTTAGAGCAACAGCAGATTTTAAATTCTTAAAACAATAACAACTACAATAAAATAATCACTGAGCTTAGCGCTGCCTACGTTAACGTAGATTCACATCAATGGTAAGCTGATGTGTTTGTGGTAAATGTAAAACAAAATAAAATAAACTTCTTACGGACGGGGAAACACACACCCATGTCATGATTTCTTTGTTAAGCTTATTTAGGACCGTTGTTGGTGCATCAGTGTCGCGAACACCTTTATCCGGCGTTGTACTTTGGACACTTCTTGTATCTATATGGTCTAGTGTATCTGACGTATGCAACGTGTCTAAAATTCTTTGTGTTTATGTTAACACTAAAAAACGAAAAAGACAGTCGTGAATCCAACCAGATGAAATTTTATTGAAGAGCTTAAGACACCCAGGTGTAAACAAATTTAGACACCTGGATTTGGTGTGGTATTCTTTCCGTTGGTATCAAATGGTCTGTCATCACTTAGTCATGGATTTCTTTTCTTTTTTTTTATTTTAAAAATAAACAGATTCTGTAAATTGTTTACATACAAAAATAATTACATGGGATGTGTAGTTAATCCTAACATATCAAATATCCTTATCTAGGATCTTGGTCCCATTAGGACACCAGCAAAAAAGGGTTTAAGGAAAGAAAATTATACGGAAAATATTAAATAATCAGTGTATTGTTTATATCAAAATGTATTTTAACGTATTTTAAATTACTACATGTTCTTTCTTTTAAACTGTTTTCGTATTTTCATGTACAAAGAAATGCAACTGAACACATTTTACGCCATTTTTTTTAATCCGTTTACAGTTCTAGCATTCAAAAAAGAGAACGTTTTTTAAAAAAAATCAATAAACAAATTGTTATACCATCTAAAACTCGAATACTACCCCAGGCCTTAAAACCCCCAGTTCCTTATACCCTCGTTGTGTAACTCTTGCAACCAGTGAAATATCCTCTTAAATACCAGGCAAAGAAACATTGGCAATCCTCTCTACACACATAGGAGCCAGAATAATAAATATATTGATTGTAGGTCCTTAACAAGGTGAATTCAGTTTTAAATGAAATACTTTTTGGCATAAAAAAAAAATATCAATAGCTTAATTCAAATATATTTAATACTGGTCATAAATCAATGTTCTACAAATATTCAATGAAGCCATGATTGTTTTTGTTAAATTAATTTAGTAGGTCAACTTATATAGTACAATCTTGGGAAGGGGGGATAATCTTTCAACCCTCAACAAACAGTAATTAAAGACTTGGTAAACAATCTATTTCATTCAAATAACAATATCAAGAAAAATTTGCTTTGCAGAAAAACTAAAGTTACCTATTTTTTTTTTAACTACCTGGTTTTCAAATGCAATCATAAAAATAAAAATCCTTGAAAAAAAAAATTGAACTTTAGAATTAAAATTTTGTTTTATTTACTTAATAATACCAATACGCAGCTCTCTACATTGTTGTTATATTTATATTCCACGCCCACGACTGATTAAAAATTTCCTTACGTCATATTTAAAATGTTATACAAAGCGCTCGTGTCATGCAAAATGGAAAAGTTGATCGATTGGGCCATGCTTATATAAGAATCCAAAATAAAGTATTTTTTTTAGCAGGCAATTGAGAGCGTGCCAAATAAATTAAATAATATGAAATGTGTTCATTAAAGAACGGCATCTAACAAACTGACAGGCAAAGCAACATTATGTTTTCTCATTTCCTTCAATTTAAAATACAATGAAACATAACACACAGCAGATCAGTTGTAAAAATAATGTTTTCTAAATGTATTACATTTTTAAAAAAATGAAAATAACAGAAAACCAACTGATCTTTTAAAAAAAAATTAGTGTGTAAGATTTTGGTGAGTTTACAACATGGCCGTCATGTCAAGTTTTCCACTGGGAAAGGGGGGAGGGGCAAAGCAAAACTTGGTGGTTTTGTTAAGTTGTTTATTACTGGAAGTGCCACATAACATAAAAATTGTAATAAAACCTGCAAATTCGGGGAGGGGGGCGAATTACCCACCCCCGGCCCTAACCAAATGAAATTAAATAATATAAATATATATATATATCATCGTTTTTAGTTAAGGAATTAGTGAAACTCATTTGAGGATAAAATATTAATAAATTATAATAATTACATTGTTATTATTATTATTAGTGGTCTTATATAGCGTGGTGGCCCATCCAAGGACTGGGCTCATCGCGCTGTACATAAAAATATCAGCAAACATAATCATGACATTAAAAAATTGCATACATTTATTTAATTTAAAAGCAGCTATATAACAAAAAATTAAAAGCAAATGTATACTCCCACCAGCAACCCCATCACTTTTAAAATTCAATGCCATGAACATCAGCATAAGTGTATTTTTTATATTTATTTAAAGCCACACTCAATACATAACAGTATTGTAAATGATCATTTTCAAGGTCCTTAGATAGGACTTGACATAATAATAGGGCACGACGTTAAAATCGGGCATGAAGAAGTAATCGGACATGACGCAATAATCGGAACATGACGACAGAACTGAATCAAGATCATTTCGTTACTTAATGGATTAATTTTTTAACAATTTTATTTCGATCACGTTACATATAATATATATATATATATATATATATATGTATACATATATAAAGAAAAGCCCAACTATAAAGTGAAAATGTTGAGAGAGAAGCCATGGTTGAAGAAAGAAACCTGACGATGTTCCAGATTTGTTGCTTGTTTGTTTGTTGATGTTTTTATTTTCATGCGTAACTAATAGGTTATGTAATGTAGTCACCTCATAATGACTTATGAAAGTTAGCTTGGCCTACAGCGTCTAAATACTCATAAAACTAGGCGCTTACGCAAACACACGTTCAAGTAATAACAGGGAAGCATGACATAAGACACTCTAAAGTTATAAATACCGTGGCATATAATGCCCGTGATGAAATCAATCAGTCTCATAGAAAATGAAAGTTGAATCCACACGCTACGGCAGACCAGAAGGTAAATAAAAGCTTGAATGCTATTGCAGACTAAAAGGTCAATATAGTCGTATCATTTGTGTTGTAAAATGAAAAATGATTTGTTATGATATATTTTGTAAACTACAACATTTTGAGAACATTTGCATTACATGCACACCTTTTGTATTTATTGATCATTGTATACTTTAAAGGAAAAATACTATTTGATACCAAACTGTATGTGCATGGGATCAGTTCATCGTCATTCTACAACAGTCCGGTGTATTAGTGGTTTATATAAATCATGTCAATTTTATGACAAACTAACACAATCACACACGTCTGTTAATGTAACCCCAGGCAAGTCATGCTTGGAAAAAACTATTTTGATGGGGTCAAAAATCAAAATGCTTCTGTAGCTAGTTGCTAGGTGGGACAATGGTCAACAAGTGAATAGGGCGATACATGCAAATCAAGTTTGTAAACTTAGTACAGACCCACGACTTGATATAACAAGTAAACAGTTCTTATGTTATAATTACTTGTATTAACTTAAATTAAGACGTTTGTTAGATCATCAAATTGATAAAAAACTATTTTTAATTTTAAAAAACAAAAAACAAAACAAACAAAAAACAGAAGTTTTTTAGTTTTACATCTTTTGTTGTTCAACCTTTATTTGCAGTTTAATTAAAATTGTGCCAACAAAATTAGATTAAAGCCTGTCCATTCTGTACAAGTGACCACCACTTAGCATTGCAGACCCGGGCGGTTGGCGGGTTCAGAACAATAGCATAGATTGCTTGATAGTATCATCTCTCCAAAATTTGATGAGGCAATAAGAATTGTAAGGATTTGATTCAAATATTTCCTACTGGCTGAAGCAAAGCAAGCCAGTTCCCCATGTAAGGTACGGAAAGGTGTGCATAATCTAAATTTACAAAACCCTTCGCTTGCTCTCATCAGTACATTCATTTGTTTTTTCTTTTAGGCATGGATTGCAATTTGTCAATGAGCCATGGGTAACGAATGTGTTCCTCTGCGTACGTTTGGTGCGTTCGACGGGGGAAGCAGCGAATAAGGTGGCACCACAAGGTGCATCAGAGTGATGTCAGAAAGATCCAATCGGAAATTATTATTAGAGATATATAATTTCTTACCTGCAAATGGCTCAAAGCGGGATCCAAACAGCATGGATGATATTGAAACAAGCTAATGGTAAAAGATTTTTAAATAGTGGCTAATAATAATGTTTATATTTTTTATGTATTTTGTGTGTGTGCTTTTGTGCTGGAAAGCGCAAAAGAAAGAGAGAGAGAGAAAGACAGAGAGAGAGATAATGAGTGAGAGCGGCGAGATAGAGAGAAATATAGAAAAGGAACAAGCATGTTTGAGACTGACAGAGAAATTGCATATGAAAAATTATTAAGTGTGACAAAGCTAAAAAAAAAAAAAAAAATAAGTTGAGACAGAATCATTGTGTGTCAGACAAAGTGTCGAGACTGTTTCAAATCTCTTTCCGAACTGTTAAAATAACAATTTGCTTTTCTTTTTATCTGAAGATGATGACTCCGATAAAATTCCTAGAAGTTTTTTAATCAAAAATGATGAGGCGAATCTTTTATGTCGTAAGTAATCGTAGATATTATTATCCTAGACATTGATGCTTCCAATATTTAAACCATTTACTTTTGAATTAATATATATATATATATATATATATATATATATATATATATATATATATATATATATATATGGAATGTATGTAAAGAGTTACAAATTGATATTCTAATTTTAATATTGCTCCAGCTATATTCATAAATTTGAGATTACAGTATAAGGTTCCAGGTGTAATGATGGCTCTTTACCAAATTTGACACCTATCGAATAAAAATGTGCTCCAGGAATGGGATCCACCGTGCTCGGGTTCCCATTAAGGAAACGGATCCCCTATGGAATTTCTCCCATCAGGGAACGGCATCCCATTTGGGAACATGATCCCCTTGGGGAGCGAGTTGCGGTCGGGGAAAGCTATGGCATCGGGGAATGGGATCCCACTGGGGTAAATCATCCAAACCTAGAATGATCTCAAATGGAGATCGAGTTTACCACGTGGAACAGTATCCTAAACGAAACGAGATCCTATCTCGAAAGAAGATTCCACTAGGGAATGGGATCCCTTTGTAATCATATTTGTTATAATTGATAAACGGCTATATCTTAGACATGGGTGAATAGTCTTTTTAATGTAAAAGCTTTTTAAAAGTTTGATTGGTCAGTAAATCATGGATTTTGTCTAGGCCATACTTAAAAGCTTAATGAAACGGACTTGGCCTAAAAATGTTTTTACACGTTATAAAAAAAACTCTGTTTTCATAGGATACAATTGAAATATCCCCCTTTTCGGTCGATTACGTGTGTGCTTTTAAATCACTTCTTTTCATATTTTTTTTTTTTTTTTTTTTTTTTTTTTTTTTTTTTTTTTTTTTTTTTTTTTTTTTTTTTTTTTTTTTTTTTTTTTTTTGTTTTTTTTTTTTTTTTTTTAATTTTTTTTTTTTTTTTTTTTTTTTTTTTTTTTTTTTTTTTTTTTTTTTTTTGTTTTGTTTTGGAAATAGCTTTTAAGTTTTTAGGTGTCATCTAAAGGTTGTGGGTCTTTCCCCTTATTATGCCATGTACATTTTATGATAAAATATAAATTTTCTGCCTCAAAAACTGTCTTTAAAAGTATTTTTATCCATAAAATTGCATAAATAAAATAATTAATTATTTAAAGTAATTTAAACTATAGAGATTAATATAAAGATTAAATTAAATCTAGCTAAATAAATATAATACAAGATAAGATCCATGGAAATAACTTTCTTATAATTTTTATTGAGACCTCATTTTTTTAATGACTTTTCAGTGATATATGAAACCCAGGTGTCGGAAGGAGGAGAAGCAGATCTACACAAATATTTTGTTGATTGTAAGAAGAATCCAGGTCACACAAAGTTTGTACCTATCACCGAGTTTAATATACATCACCTGCCCGATGGTCACCATGACAACGACATTTTTGAGTACATAAAAGCAATAGCTGACCTAACTGTCAGGGTAGATGTCAAAAAGACTAGTATGCACAGACCAGAGTTTTGGCCAAACACCAACGTTATTTACGCCTTTTACAATATGAGAGGAAGTGACGTCATGAGGGTAGGGACTGGGATGGTGAATGGTGTGGAAAAGTATAGAGAAGAAGAAAGCAAGGGAACTTGTCAATGTCACAAGTGTCAACACTCTGACACACCAAGCAAATTGCGTGGAGAGGTTAGGGTGTACACCGCGACACACGTGGTGTTTGATGACATTGAAGCGAGACACACCACGTGTAGATTTTTCTATGACAGGCAAGATAGTCCACTGGTCACACTTGGTGGCTGGACGGTAGTGGTGGCAAACATTGACGAAGACAGATGCGTGTTGAAATGTGTGACATGTGACGCAGACTTACTGGATAGACTAGTCACGATTTACAGAGACTGGTGGGCTCTACGGAGTAAAATTTACAAGAAATACGCTAGAACTGGAGACGTGTACCAGTTGACAATCGTAGTATCACATCCACATGGGTGTCCTAAACAGGTCTCTTTGGGAAAATGGATAAACAGATACGTTGTTGGTAAGGATAGGACACTGTACACGTACATAGCATGTACATGTCCAGGCAGTAGTGGGGCTAAAGTCAACTTAATGCAGCAGGACGACTGGTACTATGTCCACCACGTACACAGTGGGGTCAACAGTGCAGGAAGTAATATGAGTTGCACTGGCCTTGAGCTGACATCATATTAACAGTCTCGACAAAGATTTTTAATAATAATTTGTAGACTGCATCAAATGTTATTTGAGAAATAGACATCAACATTAACAACCCGCCAATAAAACTCCCCACACGTCCGGCAATCGGCACCCCTACCTTAATTATCCACGTTTAAATGTTGATGACCTTTAAATATATTTTTAAGCAATCATTTTTTTTTTACAATCAAAAGGTAATATTTTTTTTTGATCATGTTTGCTAAATATTGGATTCCAGAACTTCATAAAAAATATTTTACATATAAAACTGTTTCTTTTATCGCATACAATATAAAACTACGAAATTTAATTTTTTTACATTTAATTCATCTTTGTTTTCAAGAGTGTTTGGTTGTTTTGATTTATATTCACAAACATGAAAATGTGACGCGTTTTAATGTACACGGCTGAGATGCTAAAAATAGAAGTAAAGAATATGTTATAGAACGCTGAAATTTGTTAACCATTAAAACCTTATATGAAAATATTGAATGGAATTAATTGTAACCAGCAACCACATGAAATATTTTTTTTTCTCATAATTGTTAGCTCTTTTAAATTTAAAATCTTAACAATAATTGTATTTTATACACTATTTTTTTCTGTCTAGTGCCATGAAAATATTGCTAGTTAGAATGTGTTAATAGGTTTCTTATAAAACATTATACAATATCATTATGTCTTCTAAAATGTAAAGAAGAAAAGAAACGAAAAGTGCTTTTTTTTTTTTCTTTTCTTAAACTGTATCAATACGTTTCAGAAGATATATAACTTATGTGTGGCATTCTGTGTAAAAAATACTTTTTAATTTTGTCATATTGTATATCTCTGACATTGTTTTAGTGATAGATAATTTGCAAAATTGTTTATTAAAATTTTAATTAAATAAAGCTAAGTAAAATATAATGTTGCTAAGCTCCCTAATTGTCAATCATCATAAATGCATTCACTCACCTAAACCCATTAAATAATCCATAAAACGTATTTCAACTGACACCTGACATCTCAGTTCTTGCTGTCTATCCTTCGTCGACAACTCTTAAACTATACTACTGATTAATTTTGTGTGAATTAAATTTAGTACAAGACTGACGACACTAGGAGGGTGGGGGCCGGCGGCAAATCGAATGTGTGGAGCCGTTAACAGTTTATACCCAGGCCTATAGGATATTGAGACACATCGTAGTCATAATGTGTCTCACTGGGTCATGCCGGGCGCACTCGATTGGTTTCCAAATTTAAAAAAAAAAATTATTAGGTTATATAAAAAAACAAAAAAACTGTAACAGCTAAATTTCCCTCAACCGGAAGATGCATCGCTACTCGGTTGTTGAATTTCTATACAAAATTAGAGTAAACAATATAATATCGCTACCCAGGAAATTTATTTGATAAACCTAATGTTAAGACAAAGCTACATACGTCGTTGGATTGTAAATAACGAAATGGTCCGAATGTAGGCAACTCCTGGTTAAGTGTCACACACAGTCTTCTTTGCGTTGTTCACATATTATGCTAGTATGTTAAATTAAAATTATGTACAATACCCTTAGCTTAAAGACAGAAATTATAGAGAAAAGGGCGGAATACATTCGGAACAATACGATGTTAAACTCCCTTTCCGTCAGTATCAAGGCCTATGGTATGATATTGTGAAATAACCCTTGCCAAATATCAAAGATTGTGAATTTGATTTAATTTCAATTTTTTTGTGTGTTTTAAATGAGTTCAATTGTAAAAAATAGTAGAATGTAAATTAGATCAAATGTGTATATTTATTAATTGTCCTTCACATATATATATATATATATATATATATATATATATATATATATATATATATATATATATATATACATACACACACATATATATAGTTCTATTTATATATATGTGTTTATTCATACACGCACATATAAATAGTCCTCTTGAAATAAATGTGTTGTGTCCCTTTGTGGAATGCTCCGACCACCAAAAACCTGAAATGCTAGATTACACTGTCTAAACCAAACACTGACCTCGTGTTAACGCTAAAATGCTGGACTGCTGTATCAAAATATGTTGGACAGAGTCTCGCTGAGCCCATCTTCTGACATCGTGGGCTGTTTGCCTCGCAGCCATCAGTCCCCTCATTTTCAAATTAAAGTTTTGGTACATTTTCTTTTTATTTAAAATAATAATAATAATAATAATAATAATATTACTGAATGTTATTTTAAGTTAATTTCCTTGAACTGAAAAAATTATATTTATATTATTTCCCTTAATGTTGTAAATATACATGCGGTTAAAAGAATAAACTGAGGGGCGCCACTACAATAATGAGTTTAGTTTATGTTGGGTGAGGTGCTGAGTTACAGCTGACTATCGCCATTACGCCTGATCTTTTCGCTGATAGATGCACCGCTCAGAGGCGTAACTAGGGTTAGTGACACACTGGGACGGCCAAATTTTATGTCCACCCCTTCCATCATAAAACTTTGGAACTAGACTAAATGCCACCAATCAGTAAAAAAAAACAAAAAACAGTGCCACCGGAAGGCCCTCCCCACCTGCCTTCCCTTCCTACGACCCCTCTCCTTTAAACCAACGCTTTCCAGTCAAACGCTATGATTACAACCAATACTAAGACTTATTTTGAAAAGTTTTACTTTCATTTTTTCGATTTTTATTTATAAATGTGTCTCTTTAAAGCCTTTCCAAAATGCTTTTCTGTAAGATATTGCGTATGAACTTATACGTTTCACTAAAAGTATGTCAATAAAAATGACAGTGTCAACTAACGTGATCACCAAATTTATTTATAGATAAAGATATACCTGGAAATATTTTAAGCACTTCATAGCTTGCTGATAAATAGTATTCTTAACATAAAACATAGTTCCTCTTTATATCACATTCCATTTTTTTTTATGTAGGCAAATGTTTTAATTTCTTTTTACTTTGTATTGAAAAAAAAATTTGAATCGGAAATCTCCGTAGCTCAATACAATTGTAAAATGGTTTTTCATTTGTTTTGTTGCTTAAATATACAATCTACTAACCACATTATTGTAAATTTTATTTAAAACCCTGTTGAAATGGTTGTAAAATAGATAAATCAAAAATATTTAAACATTTTTTATTCCTTTTTTGTATCATTAAAATTAGTTTGGACAGAACATGAATTAAATTACTGCTTAAAAATTGTATGTGTCCAGAGCTGTAACTCAATATTAATTTTAACAATATAGTTAACAGCGTTCTCATATCAACAAAAAGTACAGCTATATGAGATAGAGTATGCCTAGTCGTAGGTCCTACTACTAATTTACAAATGAGAGTAGTAATTATTAAATTCATTCTCTGAAAACATATAGATACGTGTTTTGAAAGTTATTAAGGAACTTTTATTTTTAGCAACTGAACTACTCAATTAATTTTGTGTGCGAATTATTTTGGAAGTATTTCGTAGGTTCTTTTTTATCTACACAATTTTATCACTATCTTCAATATACATCTCTCTCTATCTCTTTCTCTCTCTCTCTTTCTCTACCCATCAACCTGTGCTGAAATACCCCCTTATCGTTTCCTTCTATCTTCTCGTTATCTTAAACTCCTACCTCCCATGAGAGATATTGTCTCAGCTACCTGTTCTCCCTACCATAAATTCCTTGCTGACCTCTCACTCTCCTCCTCCTCCTAAACACAAATTCCCTAATATATCATCTCCATTACTTCTACTTGCCTTAGATTTCCTAGAGAAATACTGGAAGAGCTGCGTTCACGCTGAAACAGTATGAAATATGCACAGGTAGAGACACGCCTGAGGAAAGATACATGCAAAAAGTGAGGACGTTTCGGCTATGAGCCCTTTGACAGCACAAATAGACACTCAAACTTGGCTGATGTACAAATTTAGTTGATAAGAAATGGTAGGCTTCTCCAGAAAATTGATATTTGGCCCAGGCATGGTATACCCAGAAAGTCTGATTCTACTCTGTCTGATTCCAAGGACTGATTCTATTCTATGTATCCTATTACAAAAACGTATTCTACGTTATGCATCCTACTACAAAGTCTGACTCTACCTTAAGTATTCCATTGCAAAGACTGACTCTACTCTATGGATCCTATTACAAAGTCTGATTCTACTCTGACTCCAAAGACGGGTTCGGCTCAACAAGTAATACCTACCAACTTGCTGTTAGCTCTTAACTCGTGTGGACTTTCTGGTCGAATACTTGTGAGATCTGACAGAATATTTAAAATTCAACAGACAATAGTTCCTATTCACTTGGTCGCTCTAATCAATAAGCCGATTGAACCAATCTTACAGTTAATGGCTGTGCTTCATTGTCTTAGTTTTAAGTATCCTATTGTTCATACAGCACGGGAACCAGTTGTTGGCACTTAGAGCGATTCAAATGCGCTCCTGTACAATTCAATCTAATTGGAACGTTATTACATTACTGTTCATCTAAACTGAAAAACAAATCAACGAAGCAGGAAAAAAGATTTCACATCACGCTGAAATAGTCGGCCAGAACAAAAGTCGCCCCTTCTAACAATGACAATGTCGTTTATGATTCGACGTTGTAGGAGGACTTTTAGATCTTCAATATACACCCTCCTCCGCAAACCACCGCCCACTTCATTTGTAAGTCAAGTTATCACGATTTAGTATTGTGAGATCATGATGACAAGCTAAATAAAATGGTTGTTTGTTATTAAGTCGCCGAAGTATGTACCATAAGTTAGATCAATTAAGATCTTGTCTCTCTTTGTTGTGTGTTGCACAAAACTGAATTTGCTGTCCAACCTGCGACGACAGAAATCATAAAAGTAGTTTTGTTTTTTTATTTAATGAATATTAAAAAAGGGATTTCCCATATAATTCACAAGTGCCATCTTTTTAGTCACAGGGTCTCTGAAAATTTCCCAGGCCTTCCACCGCCCCTAGGACTATCCCACAACTGGGAGTGGTACCGCCCACTTTGAAGACCACTGATTCAAAGCGTTTCAAAATCTTGACACCCAACTTCGATCGGTAAAAAATCAATTATATTTCGGTAGAAAAAAATGAGTTTGTACTAACCATTGACAGTATTGATTAAACCAATGTCAGATCTGCAGCCCATCAATGGCCTATCCAGCTTTGGTGTACCAGCTGCTTGTGGTGCGTTTGTAGCCGTCTGAGTATCATGCTCATATCATGCTTGTATCATGCTTTTGTCGTGGTACTTCTAAGATAGGGCTGCATCCAGAAAAGCATTACAGGTATCGGAAGTGCCAGATTGACCTAAGGTCAACGATCGTCTGCCTATGGTCTCTGCACCTCTTAGGGACCTCGTGAGGGGCTGTGGAAGGGGGTGGGTGATGTGGTGGTGAACGTACCTGTATTGACGTGATGTGTAAGACTGATGACCATCTCTGGCAACTCCATGCATGACAAGTTATATCATTAGGGGAACAACTAAGTAAACAGAAAAAGTAAGGGGTAATACAGCATGACGTAAACTTATCCTAAGATAGTATTCATCTAAGGCAGGATTTTGAGAGAATGTCAGATTTTGATGACAGCAAGGATCAATAGTAATTATAGTGAAACTCAGTGAAATGCTTTTGAGCGATAAAAATGTAAAGCAACATAAATCATATATTTATTAGTCGTGGCCATTAAAGAAATTTTGACAGGAACATAAAGACAAGTATAAAGGTATACATCTTTTTGGTGTGTGGGGTAGGGTGTTTGATCACCATCTGAGGTACGCCTCTGGAAACCAAACTTTGACTGACTTGTGACCACGGCAGGTGCTAAGGCTTTGTTCGATCAACATCTGAGGTACGCCTCTGGAAACCAAACTTTGACTGCCTTGTGACCACGGCAGGTGCTAAGGCTTTGTTTGATCAACATCTGAGGTACGCCTCTGGAGACCAAACTTTGACTGCCTTGTGACCATGACAGGTGCTAAGGCTTTGTTTGATCAACATCTGAGGTACGCCTCTGGAGACCAAACTTTGACTGCCTTGTGACCACGGCAGGTGCTAAGGCTTTGTTTGATCAACATCTGAGGTACGCCTCTGGAGACCAAGCTTTGACTGCCTTGTGATCACGGCAGGTGCTAAGGCTTTGTTTGATCAACACCTGAGGTACGCCTCTGGAAACCAAACTTTGACTGCCTTGTGACCACGGCAGGTGCTAAGGCTTTGTTTGATCAACATCTGAGGTACGCCTCTGGAGACCAAACTTTGACTGCCTTGTGACCACGGCAGGTGCTAAGGCTTTGTTTGATCAACATCTGAGGTACGCCTCTGGAGACCAAGCTTTGACTGCCTTGTGATCACGGCAGGTGCTAAGGCTTTGTTTGATCAACACCTGAGGTACGCCTCTGGAAACCAAACTTTGACTGCCTTGTGACCACGGCAGGTGCTAAGGCTTTGTTTGATCAACATCTGAGGTACGCCTCTGGAGACCAAACTTTGACTGCCTTGTGACCACGGCAGGTGCTAAGGCTTTGTTTGATCACCATCAGAGGTACGCCTCTGGAGACCAAGCTTTGACTGCCTTGTGACAACGGCAGGTGTGAAGGCATGGCTTGATCGTGAACGATCTCAAACAGAAGTAACTGTAGATGTTTACCTGTTACATGTACTTAAATAATTTTTTTTTTTTAAATGAATTACTAGCGATACAAATTATTCCCTGAACATGACTCTGTCAGGTCAAAATGAGTGTAGCGTTTAGATCGATGACTGTTGATTGTCTGTAAGCTGATTATTTCATTTCAATGAAGAGCAATTCCCTTTCCAAACGAGTGGTCGCATTTTATCATATTTATAAAGGGTTACTTTTTTAAAAAAAATATTCAATGTAATTAACAATTTTACTTTTATTACATATAATTACTCAAATGTATTCTCCGAATTGGCACTGGGATCCACCGAGTAGTGTCTCAAAATAACCGGACCCGGGGAGCACTAGACTAGATATTCCTACTGGTACAAACCGGGCCCGGGGAGCACTAGACTAGATATTCCTACTGGTACAAACCGGCCCGGGGAGCACTAGACTAGATATTCCTACTGGTACAAACTGGCCCGGGGAGCACTAGACTAGATATTCCTACTGGTACAAACCGGCCCGGGGAGCACTAGACTAGATATTCCTACTGGTACAAACCGGCCCGGGGAGCACTAGACTAGATATTCCTACTGGTACAAACCGGGCCCGGGGAGCACTAGACTAGATATTCCTATTGGTACAAACCGGCCCGGGGAGCACTAGACTAGATATTCCTACTGGTACAAACCAGGTCCGGGGAGCACTAGACTAGATATTCCTACTGGTACAACTAGCACAAACGATTGCTCCGTCACTCAAAACCATTTGATCGAGCTTGCATCAAATCAATTTAATTGCGCCAGCAGTTATAAATATAATTACGGTTGTTCATTTCAAACTGCTGGGAATTCAATATACCATTAACTGATTGTACATCTTTACAAGGTATCGATTGGGAGCAGATTGCATCTAAGTCCAAGCCTGGGTCGAAACCAGTACAATCCTCGGTGAGTCAACTCACTAGCCCCACCGTGGTCTGTTGAATAGAGCAATTATTCGATGAACGCTCTCTTGAAGAGCATTATATTTCGTTTAAGCGTGTGGGGAGACGTCAATAAGGTAGTGTATAATGACATGAAAGAAACAAAATAATAATAAAAAACTGAATAAAAAAAAAAGGATTCAACAAAACTACCAGCGGGTCGGCAAAAGTGTTTCTTCAGCGACAAACAACAGTAAAAACCAAATAAAAATAAAACCTCGCTGTTAAGTAGTATCTGAGAGAATGATGATAAGTCAATGATACGATTTTTACCTATTCCCGCTTGTTCAGCCAAAAATTCATTAGTACAAGATTTCCGCATCGTAAGCAAGTGATATGTTGACCATGACATATTTTTGACAAGCCAATGGTAGATTGACCACTAACACTACACACGTTTGATGAACAAATGATTAGTTGACCACTAACACTACACACGTTTATTGAGCAAATAATTAGTTTTCCACTAAATATGATTGATAAACCAATGATTATTTGTTTTTAGATATCAGTTGAACAATCAAGGGATACAATGTGGTGTATCAGTTATATGATTCAACTAGCCAATATACCCGGCGATGCCCGGGACTAGATTAGATATTCTCTGTTTTTTTATCAATTATATTTCAATGCTTACTGTGAAGTGTATTGCTACCACACTAGGCATATATCCATCAATTTACATCAAACCTATACTTTTGTCTAAGCCTAATAATATTTATACAGCTTATTTAAAGAAAATTAAATTGGGTTCTCGGCCCATGGAAGAATGGATATTATGAATTCAGTAGCCTTCGCTATTTGAATATGGATAATTAAGTTTATATGTACTAAGTTTGGACAAGATCCATCCATTCATGTAGGAGTATTTAAGTATATTGAAATGTATATAGTTTATGTCGGAAAAATGAACTGGGGCCCTTGGTTCCAGAGGAATGGATATCATGAGTTCAGTACCCTATGGTATTTTAACATGAATAATCAAGTGTATGTAAACTGAGTTTTGACAATATCTATCTATTCGTGTGGGCTTATTTCTCCCCGACTGAGTTCTGTCCAGTCCTGTCCAAAGGTCCTTATTTTAAGCACCTAGCCCATAGAGATTCCTTCCCAGGTCTGTAATCTTAATCCCAAATTTCAGGTACTTAAATTTTCAAACCATCTAAATGGTCATACACCCGCAGGCCAACGGTCGTACCGGGAAAATCTGATATACTAGACCCTTTGGTCAGCTGGCGGTTACCTTGCTTTGGGATCTGACACGCCAGGCCCTTTGATCAGTGGGTCGGTACCCCGCTGTAAGATTCCCCCATCCCCAGTTGCACCCAAGTCCGAACTCTCCACAATACCCTCATCTTACAAAACAATGTCGTCCCGACATTTCGTAACACCCTCGCTACAGTTACCCATGACTGTTCTCTAAATGGCTTTAAGTGACTGGGACCTTCAGCCTTCATTTAAAAACAGCTCAAAGTAATGCATGCGATGTCATCACAATGTGGTTCTAGTGCACTCCCTTCATTGAAATCCTACGCGTATCTCTCCCCACCCCCTTTTTCTCTTGAACTACAACAATAGAATTTAACTGTCGCCCCGTTCACGGTCTCCTAACAGTTCTGGTCAAGGTCAGGGTCAGGTTGGGATCAGTCAGAGCTCATTTGTACATTCACAACAATCAAACAATTATTCTTGAACAAAAATGAGATAAAGAATAATACATCATCTAGAGACTAATTTAATAGAACTGCATTAAAATATAAAGTTGAAAACTAAATTAAACGAAACAAAATTTCAAATATAATGAAAACATGTCAAGTACCATATCAGAATCAAATAAAAATTTCAATGCAAGAGCAATTATTATGGTCAGTATACATCCGAAACTACTTAAAGCCGTTAATGGTAATGTCATTATGTTTCACCAACAACATTTTATACACGCAAAAATACTTCAATCCTGTCATAATTAAAACATTATCCATTTATAACATTAATTCATCTGTGGAGCTCAAATGTCTGGAGATCAAATAAAACAACAACATTCACTTACCATAAATCTATTCTTTAAAAGAAAGAAAAATGTCGTCCCATACAATCAATCTAAGTGTCTTCACTGTCATTAACACTCATCTTATTTTAACGCAAACTCTTCAATCTTAAAGGCAATAAAATTTCACCATGAAAAAAATGATCCTATAAAATTTCATCAATCATCAAATTCTAAAAAAAAAAAAAATATCATATGAAGTTATGCCGTTTTTCCAAGTTAAACTACAAGTATCTCGACTCAATTTTCTGTCACATTATTTCCCTTACTTTTATGTCCATCTAAAGACTGTCATGCTATAAAATTAATTAAAACATTCAATTTTTAACCTATTGTCAGTGTAACATGCACATTTGCCTGTGGAACTCTGAGAAGCCCTGACATTGCTCCAATCCGACGGGGCAGTGCCATGTTTCAGCTTACAATGGCGTTCATTGTGAATAATTTTGAACGTCAATAGCTTTTGGGTGATCACAAGTTGACCTTGCCACTTATTAGTTTTCACCTTCTGGATTCGACTCGATTTGTATGTTTACTGTCTTCTCCTGTCTATCTCTACTCCTGTCTTCTCCTGTCTATCTCTACTCCTGTCTTCTCCTGTCTGTCTCTACTCCTGTCTTCTCCTGTCTGTCTCTACTCCTGTCTATCTCTACTCCTGTCGTTTCCTGTCTATCTCTCCTCCTGTCTTCTCCTGTCTATCTCTACTCCTGTCTATCTCTACTCCTGCCCTGTAAACTGTCCGACTCGCCCTCCAAACGGCTGAGTTCTCTTGACTTACCGCTTCCCTGTCCGGCTTAGTTCTCCTCGACTATCCACTTCCCTGTCCAACTGAGTTCTGTCCACTCCTGTCCAACGGTCCCTATTTTAAGCATCTAGCCAATATTGATTCCTTCCCAGTTCTGTAATCTAAATCTCAAATCTCAGGTACTTAAATTTTCCAACCATGTAAATGGTCATACACCCCCAACACAGTGGTCAACTCAGGAAATCTGATACGCTAGACCCTTTGGTCAGCTGACCGGTAACCTTGCTGTGGGATCTGACACGCCAGGCACATTGATCAGGTTGTCTGTACCCCGCAGTGTGATTCCCCAACCCCTGTCGCACCCAGGTCCGAACTCTCCACAATATTTTCATGTCCCAACCACTTTGAAACCGAATATAATTTACACAATACTTACATGGAGACGATTTCATTTCCGAAAAGAAAATATTACGGACCAAGCGCAAATGCGTTATTAAAACAAAAATATATATCATTTAGCGTAGATATCGGGAATTATAATTTGGGTGCTAGTGAACTCATTATTGAACCACACTCTGGCTTATCTATTTATAGCCTGAGTTGTGGTGGTGTTGTTTGACCTTTGCTGGCGATATATAGATTGCACAGGCATAGAATCACTTGGATAGGGAATAACATATAAATAAAATCACACACAAATGGAATAAAAAAAGACATGGAATCCCCAAAAAATTAAATACAAGAGACATGGCATTAAACAGATGTGGAATAACACAGACACGGAATAATACAGAAATGGTATGACACAGACATGAAATAACAAAGAACTGGAATAAAACAGAAATGGAATACCACAGACATGGAATCATTCAGAACTGGAATCACACAAAAATTGAATAGCACGGAAATGGAATAAGATATAAATGGAATAACACAAAAATTGAATAGCACATAAATGCAATAACACAGACATAGAATTATACTGACGTGGATACAGACAGTCTTTGAATCTCACAGACTTGAATCACACAGACAAAGAATCAATCAGAATTAAAGTTAAATGATCATGGAATTATACAGCAAATATTCTATGAACCGCCAACAACATAATTACTATAGTGTGTTTTAAAATATCTTGTATATTTCCTACAATGAACTAAAGCAGTGCAAATCTAATTGTTTTGAACTACTTAAACGAATTTATTCCTCAAAGTCTTCTGCTGCCCCCCAAGAAATATTGCGACTCAAGCCCCTCCACCAAAGTTTGCTGCTGCCCTCGAGTAAGATTGTGATCCCCCCTCCCCAGAAAGTGCTACTGTAGTCACGAAAGAAATTTGAGTGATCCTCCGATGTGTGCTGCTGCCCTAAAGAAAGTTTTAGACTCACCGCCGCAAAATGTGCTTCTGCCTTCAAGAAAGTCTGTGATTCATCCCCCAAAGCCTGCTGCTGCCCTCAAGATACTTTGTTAATCATCCTTAAAAGTGTGCTTCTGCCATAAAGAAAGAATGTGGCTCATCTCTCAAAGTGTGCTGATGCCCTCAAGAAAGTTTTTGACTCATCGCTCAAAGTGTGCTGCTGCCATCAAGAAAGAATGTGACTCATCCCCGAAAGTGTTCTGCTGTGCTCGAGAAAGGTTGTGACTCATCACCCCAAAAGTATGCTGCCACCTTCAAGAAAGATTTGACTCATCGCCCCAAAAGTATGCTGCCACCTTCAAGAAAGATTTGACTCATCGCCCCAAAAGTATGCTGCCACCTTCAAGAAAGATTTGACTCATCGCCCCAAAAGTATGCTGATGCCCTTAAGAAAGATTGTTACTCTTCTCAAAAAGTGAGCTGCCGCCTTCAAGAAAGATTGTGGGTAGATCGTATGGCTAATTTAATGATATGGAAACCAATGTTTAAATTTTATGGACTAAGAATCCGGTCAAGTTGAAAAGGGAGAAGACTTATTATGTTAGGAGTCGGCCTTTTGCTTTAGATTTAGTTAACTTGTTGAGGTCCACAAATTTGCATCACAGTACACCACCAGTATGCAGAAAACAGAGAGGAATAGATGCAGATGGTTCCCATGTCATCTGTGGCACCCCAACGTTCCAAGGACTAAGGGACATGAGGATGAGGATGAGGAGGAGGATGAGGAGGAGATGACAAAAAAAGAATGGTGTTTTGTAAATTGTATTTTGTAGTTATTATTTTTTATAGCAAATAAAAAGCAATCTATGACACCAAGGATATCAACAATCCAATATTTAGGTTCAAAGATTTTCAGTTATAAAATCATTTAAGAAAATAAATTTTATGTTAATTCATTTTAAATAATAAGTAAATTTCAAAACTAAAATGACCTATCAACTTTTTAAATTTAAAATTTTTATTTTTTATTTTGACTTTCACCCTAAAAGGTATATTACATTATGATTTATTTTAAATAATTAACTACCTAAATTAGGATCGCCCGTCTGACTATGCACACTAGAAATCAATGATTGAACAATATTGAATAGTAGTCACTTCCTGAACCATATTATTTAGGATGTTTTCTTGAAAACTGCATAAGCAAAATAAAGTTAGAAAATGGAATCAGTAACACATATTCGGTAAAAAAGAGTCAGGAACACGGAGTCAGGAACACAAAGTCATTATCACAAGATCAAAGTAAACTAGCGATAAAGACACAATTTAAAAAAAATCTTTCGGGAAAATACCGTCATGAGGGAACGTGAAAAAAAAACAAACAATAAATTTAACAAACATGAAAAATGAATTCTAGAAACTTTCTTCACTTAGCTTTAATGTTTGACAGAGCTGCATTTAAAAGTCTTCATATTTGTTTCAATTTAGGTCACACCCATCTTCTGGCCTACCATCGTACTTCGTCCTTCTCATTTCGATCAATACAGGCCAGATGCATGCTGCTTGCTATCGATAGCGTTTTGAGTTGAGGGAAAGTGACTGTACATCAAGATGATAGATTCTCTCATAAAAAAAAATAGCAAGGCGAGTTGAGGAAGGTAACTAGACGTGAACATGAATGAAGATTGACCGTATCAAAATGACACACGGTAAGTTGAGAATAAGTTGACAAGATAAACATCAGAAAATCCCTATTCGGGCACAAAAATGCTCATTGATTTTTATTAAGACGTCACACGGCTTTCGTCATGCCTGCCCACTACCCTCTATGATTTGTTGGTACGCTTTTGTGCATTCAACAATGTTAGAGGAGCAGTAACAAGATATACATACATATATATATATATATATATATATATATATATATATATATATATATATATATTAATGTTAGAGGAGAAGTAAAAATATATACATACATATATATATATATATATATATATATATATATATATATATATATATATATATTACTTTCATTTTCGATATCTATGTAAGAAAACGGACATTTAACAGCTCTTCCAAGAAATCTTTTGTACTAAATGTATGACCTCATGTGGTTGGAATGCGGTTTAAACCAATGAAATTAAAATTTTGTTATCACGTGATCCCCAAAGCTACTATAAGAAAAGAATGCAGCGAAACAATAATTTCTCTTTGGATGATTTTGGATCTGATAATATATTCTAGGTCTAGACAGGTAAGTAAAACCTGTCTTTGATTTTACTTTATTCTGCGACAGCTTGTTTCCGAAATCTCCGAAGTTTCCTATTATTTAAAAAAAAAAAAGAAAAAAAAACCCAAAGAAAACGCTTTTACTTATTCCATTGCTTTACAGTCTAAACGTGAGATGTATCAACTCAAGGGCCCCTTTAATGTTAAAATTGCGTTAATTTGAATCATTACGGTATTTAATTAACGTATAATTGATCATTGGTCTAAACCGCACTATTAATGTAATTTAATATTTTTTATGTACAATTTGTAAAGTAATATGATTTTTTTTGTGTTAGAAAATGTGTTGTAATCAGTATTTAGTATCTTTAGTGTGCTAACTTATGTACTCCACAGAAGTATCACACGAATAGTTTGAATGTCAAGTATTTCATCTTTATATTAAAAAAATGGACTTCTCATCTACCACTTTTTTCATCGGTATTCTTCTCTCATTCTCTACTTCGTTCCCTCTCTCTCTCTCATTCTCTCTCTCTGTCTCTCTCAGTCTCTTTCTCCCAGTCTCTCTCTCTCTGTCTCTCTCTGTCTTCTCACTGTCTCTCTCTCTACATCTCTGCTTTTTTATCTCTCTGCCCACCATCTCTCTCTATCTCGCCCTCTCTCTCTCTTCCTACATATATATGTCTCTCTATCTGTCTTCGCTCTCTCTCTATCGCTCTATCTCTCTATCAATTCGTTTTTATTTTGAAACACGAACCCCTACTCCATTCTCCATATTCCTTGCACTGCTCAGTGCTTCTCACTCTCTCCTCAAATACCCGTCAACGCTCCACGGCATCGTCTCGTTATATTATACTCTTCGACTTCTCTCCTACCTCTCTTGCTTGCCCACCAATCCCCGACTCCTTACCCTCCTGATTGCATAACAATCCCCGACTCCTACTCTTCCTGCTTGCATAACATTCCCAAATCGAGTAGTTAGCAACTGCGGCAGACCTTCAGGTCGTATCCATAGAGAGATTATTTACGGAGTCCATTTTATGTATCTTATCCGGTCCTCGCTGTAGGCTGTTATCTTTTGACCAGAAAATTTTAAAAAAAAGTTATTGTGTGCTTGTAAAGGAATGTGTCACCAGAGTTTATCGCGTGAAAGATTCTAAGCTGGTTGGTCGGTTATTCAAATGCGCGGAACAGTTATACACAAACAAAGTCTGAATAGGGAGAGTATGTGCGTGTGTTTGCAAGTCTAAAATGGGTTAGGCTTCTATTGATTAAACCTTTGGCTTGATCTTCAATACTCCACACAAAACAAAAAAATTCGAAACGAAAACGGTTTTAATCTTGACCAGACTGGGCATGTAAACCTGAAATTAAAACTAGAGAATAGTTCACAAGTAAACCATAGACAAGGTATAGATATCTACTATAGTATCATGCGTACATAGACATTGAGTGACCTGTGATTCAAAAGTATTTTAATTTTAATGGCATGTTGATCGCGCAAATGACTCTTCAATAGTAATCAAGTAGAACACACTCATGATCATACCTATATGATTCAAATTGATTTTTCATCGTGAAATATACCAAATTAAACCCAGGCCCTAATGGTGATGTTCAGCACAAGACACCAAGGCCATGCTGGTGATGTTCAGCACGGAGACACCAAGGCCATACTAGTGATGTCAGGATGGAGACACCAAGGCCATACTGGTGATGTTCAGGACGGAGACACCAAGGCCATACTGGTGATAATCAGGACGGAGAAAACAAGGCCATACTGGTGATGGCTAGCACGGAGAAAATAAGTCCATACTGGTGATGTTCAGGACGGAGAGGTACTGGATGATGTTCAGGACGGAGACACCAAGGCCATACTGGCGATGTTCAGCACGGAGACACCAAGGTCATTCTGATGATTTTCAGGATGGAGACACCAATGTCATACTTGTGATGTTCATCACGGAGACTCCAAGGTCATACTGGTGATGTTCAGGAAGGAGACACCAAGGCCATACTGGTGATGTTGAGTATGGCGACAGCAAGCCATACTGGTGATGTTCAGCACGGAGACACCAATGTCATACTGGTGATGTTCAGGACGGAGACACCAAGGCCATACTGGTGATGTTCAGCATGGAGACACCAAGGTCAGACGGGTGATGTTCAGGATGGAGACACCAAGGCCATACTGGTGATGTTCAGCACGGAGACACCAAGACCATACTGGTGATGTTCAGGACGGAGACACCAAGGCCATACTGGTGATGTTCAGCATGGAGACACCAAGGTCAGACGGGTGATGTTCAGGATGGAGACACCAAGGCCATACTGGGGATGTTCAGGACGGAGACTCCAAGGTCATACTGGTGATGTTAAGTGTGAGACATCAAGGCCATACTGGAGATGTTCAGGACGGAGACACCAAGGCCATACTGGTGATTTTCAGCATGGAGACACCAAGGTCAGACGGGTGATGTTCAGGATGGAGACACCAAGGCCATACTGGTGATGTTCAGCACGGAGACACCAAGACCATACTGGTGATGTTCAGCAGGGAGACACCAAGGCCATACTGGAGATGTTCAGGACGGAGACACCAAGACCATACGGGTGATGCTCAGCACGGAGACACCAAGGCCATACTGGTGATGTTCAGCACGGAGACACCAAGGCCAAACTGGTGCTGTTCAGGACGGAGACACCAAAACCATACTGGTGATTTTCAGGACGGAGACACCAAGGCCAAACTGGGATTGTCCAGCACGGAGACACCAATGTCATACTGGTGATGTTCAGGATTGAGACACCAAGGTCATACTGGTGATGTTCTGGACGGAGACTCCAAGGTCATACTGGTGATGTTTACGACGGAGACACAAAGGTCATACTGATGATGTTCAGGACGGAGACACCAAGGTCATACTGGTGATGTTCAGGACGGAGACACCAATGTCATACTTGTGATATTTAGGACGGAGACAGAATGTTGTTTCGAAACACTGACACGCTTAGAGCACGGCTGCTAAAAAAAATGATTTTTCATGAACTCGTTTGTTATTGGATTGTTAGCTTTCAAAAGCTGCCTTGTTGATGTTTGTCAACACGCGTAAGTCGTTTTCCTAGATCAACCGTAAAAAAATATAAGAACATTTGTACACAAGAACTTAAGAACATAAGAACACAAGATCAAACCTTTTGTTTCTAGTGCTTAATAATGCTGGAAAGATATAATAAATATGTATATTTTGATGTTTACCAATATTTCGTTTCTTTTCTTCTGTGATAGGTTATGAAGAACAAGACATATTAGCGACAATGGTAATGTACAACATTTTCTTGCTTAATGTTTTAACAAAAATCGTTATGTCAACTTTCTCTAATCATTCATTTAACTACAACACACATGCATTTCTAACAATATTCCGCTGTTTATATTCCAGATTAAAATACCCGCAAATACTATTCTCATATTCTGCAGCAATAAAATTAAATCGAATTTAAATAAGCAATTCAAATTTATGGGAGTAATTTTTTTTTAAACTAGTTCTCCAACCATCTGGAATATGTCTACTTTAAAACTGGATTTCACACACTTGATAGCAAAATTTAAATATATATAATACATATATATATATATANTATATATATATATATATATATATATATATATATATATATATATATATATTGCAACAAGATGAACCAGTTTTTGTCACGGTCTTAAATTATTTTCCTCTTTATAATTTTAAGATTTTTATTTATTATCATTTGTTTTAATGAAAGCTTAATTGTTCTCAATATTTACTATAACGCCTACAAGTATGCCCAGACCATCATTTTAGGACAATGGAATTTTAGCATTTATGTCGTACACAATTGTTCACCCACTTAAAATGATACATTATTTATTTATTTTTTAAAATTAGCACACGAAAAATAAAATATCCAGTTTATGCTTTCAATAAGAGTAACAATTAAAGAAAAATGATTCAGTTATGTCAATATTATGTTATTCCGCACCCGAACGGTACTGTATATTTGTTTTTAAATTTTAGCACATTTTAAGTAAATATTTTATTCATACATCATCACATTAGGAGCTAGTTTGTTGTGATGTTTTTATTGGCATTTTAAAAAAAGTAACATTAATAATAATTAGAATAAAATAACACGATAATGCTTTCATGAAATTTTGTCCTAACTTAATTAATTAAAATTTAAAAAAATAAGGCAGATTATGTTGCTATAATTTATTTGCAAAATAGTTTAAATTTAATATAAGATGAGTTTTATCATCTCAGAGCAAGAGATCAGCAGAATCTACAGGACAACATCAGCATGTCAAACGACAAATGTCTTCACCTACCGAAATGGCGGTGGCTCATTATTTGGTAATTTGTTTTCATATCCCCACATGTTATCCCCCCCTACCCAAACACAATGCTGGGCCATTAACCAAACATCTTTATACTCCGTCCAATTATATATGGGGTGTACATTCCACTCCTTACACCCAAAGCGCAGACGTTTACCGATAAACGATTCTTCGGGGTGCCTTCCATGGTTTCACATGTAAATAGTTCTTGAATAGATGGAGTGAATATAAATTTGTTTGTTTTATTTAATTAATGTGTGTTGATTATTTTTTGAAGTTCATGATTATGTTTGTTAAATTGAAAGTGCTTTAGTTTCTTGGTGGGACACTGTTAGACTGTCCACGTTTCAAATCCCTATAACAAGTCGTGAGGACTGCTGCGCTGTAGAACGAGATCTTCGTTTCTCGTCTGATATCCCTCCTGTCCCAAACAGTGCTTCGGGGTCTGCCAAATATTGCACTAGCTTTTGCGAGTCTGGCTTTCATTGCATCATCTATGACGACAGTTCTTGAGAGAGTGAGTCCAAGTAAGTAAATGTATCCACCGCATTAAGGCGCTGTCCGCGGGTGGCAATGCTGTGTTCAGTGTAGGGCCTACTGGGAGCTGGCCGATACATCTCCTCAGTCTTCTTTGTGTTGATTGTGAGGCCAAAGTCGTTGCAAGCCTCAGATTATATATAAACGCATTTTTGCATGGCGGCTTCAGAGTAAGCATTGAGGGCACAATCGTCCGATAACAGAAGCTTGTTGGTTCCCTGTGCTTGGGTACCACAAAGTATCAAATCAATAATAATAATAACATAACCAACTTAGCAGTCTACGCACTATTTTTTTATATGATTTTTCTTGAAAAAAATTAATAATAAAGTCATTACAATTTTTGTTAAATAGTTGGTATTTTTTTGAAACTTTTTTTTTCTAATTTCACATTAAATTCTTAAACTATTTGGAGATTATCACATACGTATTTCTGGGGGTAATGCAATATATAAGTACGCTGTTTACTATGTCAATTAACTTGAAGAGTTTTTCAGTATTTAATTTTAACATGGCAACGATTCCACTTAATGTGCTGTATCGATAAAAGACTACTCTTTAAAATGTTGGCATTTATAAAAAAAAAAGAAAAATAACATTGTATAAATAATATGTGTGCTTCAGAGAAAAGGCGCATTGTCGGTACTTCACACCAAATGGCAGTAATTTACTAATGACATTTCTATAAAATATATTCAAATTATATATATAGATATATTTATTATTAACATTTAATGTATATATATATATATANATAAGATTCTTATATTGAAGCAAACAAATGGAAATTCTTTTTGATTGCATTGTACATTTTCAGCACATAAATAAATCAATTTGAAAACTAGACTTCGACATTAAGTTAATTGACTAGTGAGGAAAAAAGACCAGTTATTCAGTGAATTCTTGTAGCCATATCAGGGACTTATTAAATCTCATTAAGATCTGTGACTTAAGGGGGGACACGCCGAATGCCAGACCTTCGGAGTCTTAGTTTTCATGGATTAAATCCAAAAGTGTCTCAATAGCCTACAGCGTGTTAGAATTAGGTGGAATGTAAGGCAGAAGATTGGTAAATTGGCTTGAAAGTGACGGAGTGTAGGTCCATGGCGGGTGTACAAGATAAATGTTTCACAGTACTGTTGTTGATGCTAAAGTAGTTTTTGTGAACATTTTTTGCCAATCCCCCTCCCATTGGATTTGCCGCTGTCACTTGTTCTATCGGCACAGAAATGTTAAATTCATCCAGTGCCACTGCTGAATCTAATACCGTTTTTTTAAAGCCATGTTTCTGTCAGACATATTAAGGAGCTTTTGCGAAATGGATAAAAATGCTTACTGCAACAATCGAGTTCATCCATCTTGTTGTATAGTGATCCAACGTTTCCCAAAACAACAGGTGGAAGAAAGCCTCACTGTCCCCTGTTTCTGAATTGCACACGAATGCCTCCCTTCTACCCGTTATCTTCGTCTCAGTCCTGAACCGGTCGCCATTTTTTGTTGGCATGGCGGAAGTTTACAAAGATTTCGGAAGTGACATTGTTAGGCTAGTATGAGTAACCTGATTTCCCAAGCTTTTCCTGCGAAGAGAAACACACTAAACTCACAAGAAAACCGTCCTTAGCACCTCCATTTTAAATAGTGAAACACAATTTTAAAAAAAAAACATTTAAAAACTGTGAAAAATTTGAAAAAGATGCACTAATGCAATCGATTCGCATGCAGTGCAGTGCCCCGGAATTACAAATATTTTAATATACGTAGATAGACGGATAGATAGATAGAATGATAAACAACCTTGGACAATTTTTTTTTTAAAAACAGGGTTAAAAAATTAAAAAATGTTTGAACAAAATATATTTTCTAAGACATCATGTTAGTATAAGTCAAAAGTTGTAACCCCTTGTCTAATGTCATTATAATAATAATAATAATGACACAAAGGACGATTCGGATAAGCGCCGGTCCGTACAATTGACTTTCGGACAAAAGACGCTGTTCTATAACTTTTTTTTTTTTTTTTTTTTAAACAAAATGTAACCCAAGGAGAGTGTAGATGTTTAATACCGTACAAAAAAATTATATATATTGAAAAATTTCTTTCAAAATAAAATAAAAAAAATTATCAATTGCAACTTTGCCACACGTCATGTTGTCAAACCAATTTGATCCAATTTCCAGAGATAAATTTAATATTTTCGTTTCCATTGTGGTCTCCATTAGTTAACTTTTATGTAGGACACTTTTCCCCGTGCCGTGGACATTGCTGACCCCAGATTAGATTCCCAGCAGACGCTACGTTCATAGATGGGCGGGGCTAGTTCTTTTGATCTGTCATGTTTACAGTACAGCCGACTACCAAATTAAATATGGTTAGTTTGTCTCCTAGTATATTTTTGGAACTTTCTCGATTTGACGAGAAACGTAAACGTATCGCAATTTAAAATCTCTAAAGTTACGATTATAATTTTTTTTTTTAATTTTTTTTTCACCACGGCAAAAATAAATTAAAATAAAAAAGCTTTCATATCAGATAATTTTGTATAGCGTGACCTTATATACTAAAATTTATTAATTACAACATTTTACAACTCCTCAATGTTTAGATTGAAAATGTGAAAATAAAATTATTTTATGATGATATGATTCAAAAGGTTTGCAATAAATTCCTCTTGTCACATGTCCAGGCTACAGGTAATCCATAATTCTAATGAATAAAAAAAAGGAAAATATTTTTGAGCTTTATACTTTTTAAAAAAAATAATTTCTCCGACATGCCCTTTTCAGAATGGCATTCTTCACAATGGAAGCAACTTATTATGTATCTCTTAAAGGGAATATATTATGTTATTTTGGTGGAAGACTTTTCATATGGAGTCCGTAAATTTTGACACTTGTAGCGTTCATAGTTTTATTTTGGTAAATTATTTAGCAGCCCACCAATGGTCTGGGTGTTCCTTCAACCTATTTAAGATGAATAATAATATATAGTTTCCATCGCATGCGAAAATGACCAAGGCTTCAACTTGAGTAGCAGCCTCCACTTTTTTTTAAAGTGTTGGTGAATTGATCAATTTGTCAGCCTCATTCTCCGTCGCCCTTGGATATTTGTTCCAAAAGCAAGTCTTAAGACGACTGAAAAAAGACTAGGATCTATTAGAAGACCAACAATCTTTATTATGTCTCACTGTGCTCCGCGCATGTTCCACATCGCAGGAATGGCGGGGTTTTCATTAAGTCACACCGCCTACGGGACTCCATCCCCGGGTTTCGTTTCAGAGTTAACCTTCTGTTTGATGGGTCGCCATCCAAGATGAACAAGTCCCATCCACCCCGTGTGCTGCTTTTATTTTTGATTATATTAGCATTTGCTGGAGATCCACCAGCTTGTAATTGACTCAGTTAATATAATATTAGACGCATGTATTTTTAAAATTGATTTGATCCAATAAACATATAATATATGCTGACAGAGGGTATATAAAAAGATAAAGTATATTTTAAAAAAAGTATATATCAATATTTTCAGGTAAACAGCGAGGGAGAAGTGGTTGGGCTGCTTCAACCGACAGACAGTCATGTGCTTACACCCACTGACTTGGCATATCCTCACTATTTGGTCAGATTTTTTCTTTCTTAGTAATAGCCAATTTGTCTTTCCCTCTCCAGCACAGAGTCTCACATTTTTGTATTCACGATTAATTCTCTTGGCTGATTCTTAATTTTTGAAAGAAAAAAATTATGTTTTCGATTATACATTATTTAGCTAATATTGTTGGGGGTGACTTTTTTCGTCTCTTTTGGAATTGTATCACAATGGAGAAGTGTTTTAATTAAAAATATGATTATTAAAAATATTTTACTGAATTGTATTCGGTATGTTTTGCAACAATATTAATCTTTAAGTATGAAGGAATTTAAAAAAATGTAAATTACAGCAAAAAAAAAAAATAAATAAAAATATGTTTAATGAAAGCTGATTACAGCTAAAAATAACCGCTGCGATTGTCATCAAAACCAAAAAAGAAAAATTTTAATGGCAAAATATAACCCATATTAAAAGTTTTTAGTTATTTCAGAATCCACAAGATTATATTAATTTCATGACATACACACGATCATTCCTAAAAAAGATTAAGTCTAATGCTTGTAATGTAGTAGAAGTGAAATAATTATCAAATTAAGTCACTTTAAGTGAAAGGTTAAAACTTTTTAATTTTTCTGAAAATTTAAAAAAAAAATATTATAACAAATTAAATGTTTTTGGAACAAAAAAATGACATTTTCAAATCATTAGTTTGTTGTGTTTTGTACGTCTGTGAATGGGCCTCTCCAAAACTTTGGCAATGAAATGCCCTATTTCTTCAGATGTATCAATATTATTTGGTCTGTGTGATATACAGAAGCAATTTGAGTCATTTCATTTCCGGTTGGGGGGGGGGATGTAGTGAGGGGAAACGGAAGACGATGAGATTTCAGGGGAGGATAAAAGTACGGAAGCGAGGCAATTAAATGGTAGAGAATAGAGAAATGTGGAAGAAGAGCCTCAACAAAAAAGGAAAGGTAAAAATTATATAAAATTTAATTGATGGAAAGAAAGTAGGCATATGATTTCTATTGAGATTTAAGGAAGAGTTACGTTTTTTGTTTCCTTTTTGATTTTCTTAAGCAAAAGAAGAAGAGGTGTCGGGGAAAAGGCCTACTATACAGCTAATCGAATAATATCTGAGATGTTTGAGGAATGTATAAGTAATTCATTTATCTAATGCGTATTTTAAACTGATGTAGTTAATTCAAGATCAACAATAGATTTGTATATTTAAAGTTATTTAAAATGGAATTTAAATTATTTGTTGTAAATTTAAGGACATTTAATTAATTTTTGTATGCGTTGATCGTTTGTGGCTCAGGGGCGTGAAAAGGGGCGGGTATGCCTATATCATATTGGAGATAAATAATTCTCATAACTAAATAATCCTAGAAATGTAAACGCGAAACTTCTTTTTAAATCAAGGAAAGTTTGAGTAACTATTTCAAGAGCGTGGAATAATGTCTAACTTTTCAAATTTGTATTATATATTTTTTTAAAAATATATATATATGCGTAGAAATTTGATTTTTAGCTGTTAGGACATTGCAGTAGCAGGTAGAAGGTATTGCAAATGTCTTCCATTATTATTGCGGTAACATCGGGTCAGATCTTCTAAAGTCTTGTATGAATAATGAAGATGTTTGGCCGACTCCTGAAAGTTTAGATACTTTTTTTAAAAAAATTTGCAACACACAATTGTCTAGATTTATGTACTACGACATCTCCTATTTAGTTTGTTCCTTGATAGCAAAGAACGTAGAAAAATGTATAAGACGTATAGCTTTGTACACAATATACAGTTGTATAAAACTTATCAATTTTAATAATATTTGTAAAGTTGTATTTTTTTTATTGATAGATGCCAGTGAAGGAAGAATCCGAAACTAGACAGGAGAAAACGGAGGGGACAATTGAAAAGCCTTCATCTACTAAAGTCACAATGCAACAATTTATGGTATAAAAGTTATTTCTTTCTTTTCTTTAATTTCCCTGAATGATATTTTAATTTGCCATGTAGTTAGGCATGCCTAGAATTATTTTTTTTTTAATCGAGAGAGTCTGGCGAGCAGACAAAATTGTCAGTTCAATTTAAGTTTAGTTTTATTTAGACACTTACATTTAGTTAATCTTTAAACATATCTCATTATCCTAGTCCTATTTAATGCTATTATATTTATGTCGATAGTACTGCCATTTACAGAATATCTGATTTCAAATACCTAGGCTATCCCCATATTACTTTCAGGAAAAGGAAATGACGATAATGAAGAAACAACTGTTAGATGAAAAAACGAATGATCGCCTGCATTGGCCAAGAGTCTTGATATAAAACCCCAATTCATTTAAATTAAGTTAAATTTTTCTTTTTTAATGTTATAACCTACCGTGGCCACTAGTGCCAAGCTGTATCATCCTTATGATGTTCCCTTGGATTATCCAGAGGCGTCGAGGGATGTTATTTGCATTTGGGTCCAACTTATAATAAAATAAGAAATCCACCTTATCTCAACTCGTTCTCAATCTACTTTATGTGGATGGTAACCTCGTTCACTCTGTCTGTCTCTCTCTCTTACTCCAAAACTCAGGTAACAACAAGTTGACTGGTAGCCTTTCACTTTATTGGATCTGCTCTACACTCAAAATCTTGAAACTCTGCTCCGACTGTCCCGGGTTACTGTCTTCTCCTGTCTATCTCTACTCCTGTCCAGTAGACTGTCCGGCTCGCCCTCCTGGCGGCGTAGCTCTCCCTCGACCTTCCGCTTCCCTGTCCGGCTGAGTTCTGTCTGTCCGGCTGAGTTCCACCCAGTCCTGTCCAACGGTTCCTATTTATAAGTCCCGAGCCCATAGAGATTCCTTCCCAGGTCTTTAATCTTACTCCCCAAACTCAGGGACGTAAATGTTCCCACTGTCTAAATGGTCATAAACCCACAGTGAAACGGCCATTCTAGTGAAATCTGATACGCTACAACCTTTGGTCAGTTGGTCGGTTACCGTGCTGTGGGATCTGATACGCTAGACCCATTGGTCAGCTGGTCGGTACCCTGCTGTGGGATTCCCCCAACCCCCGTCGCACCCAGATCCGAACTCTCCACAGAACTAGAAGAATTATCCCAGGCCTTGTGCATTTAGTCCTGCGAAGTCTATACCGTGGTAAATTTGTGACGGGCGTATGCCAGCAAAAAAAAAGACAACCACCCTTCATCTAACTACCGAATATTGAAGCCACGCCAATACCATCTACCGCAACGCTCCATACGCTTACCACAAACTAATACATACATTCTGGTTGAGACTTTAGCGTTCGCTTAATTAAAGTCTTTTCTAGTAGATTGCAACCAGATGCATCGGCTGGGCTGTGACATATACCATTGTTTACCACAAAACTGCTCTAACAAAATTCATTTACTAGAAGACTACTGTACCACTACTCTACCACGTCTTCATTATGTCAAAGCATAATTTCCGTGGCATCGTTTGAGGAAATGGCAATCGACCAAAAGTTTACAATAACCTCTATCCATTTTTTAAATCCTTTATCTTAACTTCGATTTTGTTTGTATCTGGCTGGCTTAATTTTTGGACAGCTAATTCACCCACTTCCCGTCAAACGATTGAGCTGAATCTTTGCACATAGTCTCATTACCGATGACGAAACATGGAATTACATTTTCTAATAGAGATTCTTTCCTTTCTGAAACCGTGGCTAATACAAAGTCAATTGAATTTTGTTTAGAAATATTTTAATGATTAATTGATTTTTTCCAAAATATTTTGAACTTATTCTTAAGTTATCCACTTTGCGTATAAACCTCTTCTTTCGATTGACTGAACTTGTTCTCAATCTCAAATCGTTTGGGTTTGGTGGCCGATTCTTTGACCAAGTCAGTAATGTTATTATGGGGACTACAAAATGGACTTAGCTACGCATGTTTTTTCATAGGGAATTTAGAGAACATGGTAGGAAAAAAAAACTCTAAAAAGCTGTAAGATATACATTGATGATGGTATGGGGTCATCACTATGGCGAGGATTAATTAGACCCCAACAATGGCGAGGAGTGAACTTGAACTTTTCATCAACTTTGTAGCCTCCCTGCACCCCTCCATTATATTTACATTTTTTGTCTCTGAGACTTCAGTCAACTTTTTGGACATTACGGTCACCCACAACAAAGACAACCTACTCACTTCCGCCTACTTTAAACCAACTGACAGCAACAGCTATCTCCTCCTCTGCTCAGCGTCCCACACTTAATCCTGTGTTGTCCTGTTACCTTATTTCAAGCTTCCACATACCTCGTTTCACTATTTCATTCATTTAATCCTGTTAAGACTTTTCATTTTTCACAATTAATTCGTCTTTGTAACGAAGACACCTCTGACTTTCGTGCTCTGTGCACACTTTCTGTATTGTTTTGATCAAAAATTGTCCGCCAGCCAGTTTGAAATGCCGATATAGGTGCTCGGTACACCTGGTTGAGACTGCCGCCCCCTCCCTTCGGATGTGTGCGCCTGGAGCGGTTAACCTCTCGCCCCTCCTCTTCACGGCTCTAAGTGTATGAGGAATCGTGTCCTCAATTCATTACTTTACCTACCACTGCTGTAAAACGGCAGAGCAGGCAGCCCTTTTGACTTTTAAAATATCCTAGGTATTTAAGTGGGTTTCCCTTTTTTTTGTCTTTTTCAGCTTACCGCAGACGATAATTCACAAAAGGGTTCACTCTTTTACAATATGTCTTAGGGGATCTCAAGCTTTCTGAGCAGTACGGCATAACAGAATCACGCCAGGGTTACATTTCGACTTTGTGCATTTCTCCTTATTTGTCGAGAAGTACAAATAGTTAAAAGTATAAGCAAAACCTTTATTAGCCTTTTGTACTCTTGCCTTGATATCTGCCTCTGATCAACCACCATTACTAACTTATCTTCCTAGATAGGTAAACTAATCCACATCTCCTAGTGCATGTCTGTACTTTGTCAACATTAATTTCAACTAGCCAACTGTTTGTATTTTTTGTCAGGAAAATGAAATGAAGAATTTAAAAGAACAGTTTTTAGAAGAGAAACAAAAGGATCGGCAGTTTTGGGTAAGATTTGATTGATACAAATAAGAATGTATGCGCCAAATGTAACAGTACAGAAGCTCATGCAATCTTGAAAGTGCATAAGCATTCGTCAGCGGTGTATTTAGCAGAACATATCTATATCATTGCAAGAATATCATATCTTGGGCAGTTGAAGTTGTAAATGAGTCTTTTTATGACGGACCATAGCATTCATAGTTTACATTCAGTTTCACTTAAGGGTAATTTTTCGTGTACAAGAACAGACTTTGCAAAAACTATTCAGAACAATTCCGGGATCTATAATAAGACAGTTAGTTTTGATCACTTCTTTACTCTCTCTGTCGCTCTCACCCAATTTCTGTCTATATGTAGAGAGTAGAGAGAGAATCGCACACAGGAGAAGGTATTCAGTGGCTAGTTAATCCCCTCTCACACGCATGTAAAGGGCTGCCAATGTCAATTTCTCTACATAAAACAAATGTAATGAAGCAACAACCACCGTCACCTTTAAACATATCTATTTAGGGCCATAATAAGCCATGTCGTTGGAGAATCTCACATACCTTAGATCTAATATCTCTAGTTCTCTCTCCGTTGACGAAGAGGTGAATATCGGGATCGTAAAAGCAGCCGCAGCCAAGGCTAAATTACATAAGGTGGTGTGGAATAATCTTACACTAATTGATAGTGCAAACTTAAATGTCTATCAGGCATTGGGGGGGGGGGGGGGCAGTAAGTAAGCTTCTTTGATAGCACTGAAGTAGGTACCCCATATGCCAGTCATGAGCGGAAAATCAACAGCTTCGCTGTATTCGTCGCATTTTCAACATTCGGTGGCAGGACAAGATGCCTAACACAGAGGTCTTGAAACCTGCAAAAAAAATGTGTAGCATATTCTCCAATCTTAGCAAATTGCGCCCAGCTGGTTTGGCCATCGAAGGTGAATAAAGGAAGGCCGTAATCCCAAAAGATCTGCTGTATGGAGAGTTGACAGAAGGGACAAGCCTTATTTTACGGGCACGATTTAAGGACTTTTGAAAAGGAAGCCTGAAAGAAGACAAACTAGAAATAAACAAACGTTAGATCCTCGCTGAGCAACTTTCCAAGTAGCGAACAGCAGTGTATGGAGTTAAAGTGGCAGATGGTGTGCGAAACGAAGCCCTTGCAAAAATATGAGCAATACGAAACGCAAAATCTCAACAGGAGTCAAGGTTCTCCTGCAAGAAATGCAGCACAGACTTACAATACAGCAGTGACCAAGTGAGCTATTTATGAAGGGTAAATAAATACTCAATAGTTTGGTGAAGATGGAAGAATGCTACACATATATGTATAAATGTACCGTCTCTATATGGCTCGTTCTTAATCTCTCTTGCTTGAATATATTTATGTTGTTTTTTTTAAAGAAAACAGAAATGAGAAACATGATGAAAACGTTTTCAGCTGAGAAGGAAAAGGATCGTCAGTGTTTGGTAAGATTGTGGTCCGTGTTTGGTAAGATTGTGGTCCGTGTTTGGTAAGATTGTGGTCCGTGTTTGGTAAGATTGTGGTCAGTGTTTGGTAAGATTGTGGTCAATGTTTGGTAAGATTGTGGTCAGTGTTTGATAAGATTGTGGTCAGTGTTTGGTAAGATTGTGGTCCGTGTTTGGTAAGATTGTGGTCAGTGTTTGGTAGGATTGAGGTCATTGTTTGGTAAGATTGTGGTCCGTGTTTGGTAAGATTGTGGTCAATGTTTGGTAGGATTGAGGTCTGTGTTTGGTAAGATTGTGGTCAGTGTTTGGTAAGATTGTGGTCTGTGTTTGCTAAGATTGTGGTCAGTGTTTGCTAAGATTGTGGTCAGTGTTTGGTAAGATTGTGGTCAGTGTTAGGTAAGTTTGTGGTCAGTGTTTGGTAGATTGTGGTCCATGTTTGGTAAGATTGTGGTCCATGTTTGGTAAGATTGTGGTCAGTGTTTTCTAAGAATGTGGTATGGGTTTGGTAAGATTGTGGTTGGTTTAGGTTAAGATTGTAGTCAGTGGTAGGTAAGAATGTGTTGCCGTCTGACCAGAATTGTTCTTCACCTCAAAAATTTAGCGACGAAAAACCAATATCATCCTCTCAACTGCACCTTTTTGAAACTCAATTTCAAGGCTGTTTATATTAAACAATGCTTATATTAATATTTCTTAGTCTGACTCAACGATCACAGCAACAAGTTAGGATTTTTAAGTAAAATTTATATTTCTTGGATTAATTAGTAGAAAACATTTCGAAATAAACTTCTAAATGACATTCAACTCCATAAATGTCAACGCAATTGTTGAAAAGTAATGAGTAGTTTTATCGTTACTTCAATCTGACCCTAATTAGAATGACCTATGACCACTAATTATTTTTTATTATACAGCAGTTAGTCTCACAGTAATGTAAATTTTTTCACGACATAAAACGCAGGAACTGAGGAAAATTACCCAGTGGATCTCACATTCAAATATTTGCCCGACACAAAAAATCTAACTGAGAACGCTGTTGTGAACGTGGCATCTTAATGCTTAATATCAGCATGGATTCTGTAACCAATGCTGTCTACATTTAAAAAAAAAAAAAAAAAAATTAATACATTTGAAAACTATTGTAATCATATGTAATAGACTTACCAACTGTTGTAATCATGTTTAATACACTGGCCAACTATTTATGTCCACAGATCGCTCAGAGCAATAAAATAATGCATACAGAGATTCAGAAAATAAAATATGAAACAGGTAAAAATACTCAGGTTTATTTCAAACATAAAAGATGGAAATTGCAGGAACATAAAAGTAATAATATTATTGTCCTCCATAGTTTACATCAGAACGATGGAAATTACAAAGGCATAAAAATAAGACTCATATTTTCTCCATAGTTTAAATATTTATAAAAATATTTTTGTTCTATATGTTCCATCAGATGACAATGAAGAAGCTCAAGTCAGGCATATCAAAAGATATGAAGCGAAAACTGGCCGTGGTATTTATTGATTTTATTGATTTTTAATTATTTTTTTTAAAATAGTATACAAACAACGAATAGCGACATGCATTTCATTTGGTTGTAATTAATGATGCAACATTTAAATATAATGTATTTTCTTTAAATATCTTTTTATGTTAGTTATTACTTTTCTTTATTTTGCATAAATACAATTAGTCTAATTAAATTATTTTTTAAAAAAATTTATTACTTATTATTAGTTTATTTGACAGGTGTTAATTTAATGCGTAGACAAAATTAATATCAGAATCAGTTGTAATAAATGATAACAGAGAATTGGGTCAATAAATGTGTTATAAAATTAATTTTATACCGTTTTTCCAGCATCACACGAAACCCAGGTGTCCGATGGAGGAGAAGCAAAACTTCTTGAATATTACAAAAGTTGTAAGAAGAATCCAGGTCACCCACGGTTTGTACCTATGCATGATTTTAACACCGATCACCTGCCTAACGGTATCCAAGACCAGGAAATAGTTGAGTTCATCAAAGCTACAGCTCATCTGACTGTCAGGATAGAAGTCAAAATGACCAGTACAAAAAGACCAGAATTTTGGCCAAACTCTAAAACTCGATACGCTTTTAATAATATTAAAGGAAGTAATGTCCTGCGGACAGGGACTGGCCTGGTGTGTATGGTAGAAAAGTGGACAGAGAAATACAACAAAGGAACTTGCAAGTGTCGCAAATGTTTCCATTCCAATTCTCCCTGCAAAGTCTGGGGCGTGGTAAGGATGCTGACGGCGTCTGAGCTGGTGTTTGATGAACAGGAAGCCAAATACACCACGTGCAGATTGTTCTATAACAGAGAAGAGAGTCAACTCGCTGCTCTAGCCGGCTGGATGGTGGATGATTTCAACATTGAGCAAGGCTGGATTGTTTTAAAGTGTGTGACGTGCGATCTACCCGTGCTGGATCAACTGGAGAAGATTTGGAAAAATTGGCGGTTTAACCTCTGGTATAAAGTCAACAACAAATACAAGAGTTCCAGGGACAGACAGAAGTTTACATTCATAGTATCACACCCACACGGCGGTCCGAAAAAGGTTTCTGTGGGGAATTGGATAAACAAGCAAGAGGTCAGTCACGGGTGGTCCAAGTACACGTACACAGCGTGTACATGTCCAGGCAGTAGTGGGGCTTACGTCCACCTGATCGGTCATAATGACTGGAATTATATTGGTGGTATTGTCCACAGTGGAGTCAACTCAAACGGAGAAAATTTCAGTTGTGCTGGTGTGGATTTTGATTAAACTTGATGATGTAGAAAAACATTTGACAAACTAATGAATTAGGAAAACACGTTTCTTGGAAACTTCACACAGACAAACAAACCAAGTGAATTCGCTCCACGACAAATTATATCGCTAAAACAAAACGTATATTTTAAAAAGGCAGGATTTGTGCCTTATAGTCAATCTTTTCAATTATCATTTTTTTTTAAGGCATGTTAATTTTGTTACAACATTAAATACCTTTCTTTTGTTTATATATTGTAGCTATGCAATTTAAGTTAATTTTATATAATTTTATTGGCTTTAAAGACATTGTCTAACTAAATCTAAACATACATGTTGTTTAGATTAAATTAGACAAGATTTTGTAATAATTTTTTTTAAAATATACATTGGTACCGGGTTTTTTACAACATATTCCAGTGGACAACAGTAAGGATGTCGTAGCCATTCCTTTGTATGTGTTAACTTATTCTTTTCAATACATTATTTGGTATGCATTTATTAAAAATTAAAACGCTCTCCGTAATAAAAACCTATTTTTTAGACATAATGCAATTTTGTAATGTTGCAAATATTTTAGTTGATACTGGAAACACGCACTATTTTAGTGGATATTGTTGCAATGAACATTCCCATAAACTGACATGTATAAAGGTTTTACTTGTAAAGTATTGTTTACATTTTATTTTGTATAACGTTTTATAGTTACCTTTTTATCAAATGTAAATGTTCTCCTTTTTATACCAACTTTGTAGTGTAAACTTGCTGGCCCAACAGCCGTGAGTTTTGTAAACTAGAAAAAAAAAAAAAAAATGAAGTAAATCGATTGGGTTGTTGACTTTATGATGTGGGTGTGGTGCGTCTTAACAGTTGGAACATTTGTGCTTCGTGTGTGGTCAGGGACTGTGTGACGTATTGATGTCTCTGTGACGCAGACTTTCGCTGTTAAGAAAAGTGATTGCAGCGTGTTTGTGAAGGTCAAGATACAATTCAGAGCAAAGATATGTTTAAGCTTGAAAAAGAGACTGACCAATTCTTTAGCAGACTATTTTAAAAAATTAAAGAAAATTATTTGCAATTTTTAAAAATTGGACTGGGATCAGCGAAAACTTGCTTTTTCAGTCTCTGTGTGAGAAAAACATGGCAAATTTAAAGCAGAATCTTTTGATAGAGTGGAGCAGTTGTTTATTTCAAACATCCATCTAATGTTACGACGAGTAGGTGTTAGATGCAGGTGCTATAGATAGTCCTTATTACAATAAATCATTGTGTTAATTATCAATTGATGCTATGTTTAACTGCTAAGAGACCGTACTTAAGAGGATTATATAATAGCACACAAATGTATGATCAAAATGCCTATGAAATGTATTTTTTTTTTAAAGTAAATTTATTGCAGCATTTTAAACAAGAGTTACATTGACTAACGATATATTTTGTACACAAAAACATTATCTTTTTTTTACACTTATTTTTGCACTGGTCTATAAAAATTATTTTCCCAATTCGATCCATGTTTCAACAAATAAAATTGTAAGAGATTAGAGAAAGTGTCATAGCTGTAAAGGATATTTACAGCATACCAGATATATGAAAAAGGCAGATCAAGATTCTGATTTCGTTTACTATACTCTTCGACTCTGCCTAACCCTACCAGACAAAGGGGCAGACAATTGAAATTTGAAATTTCCGGCTAGAAACACAGAAACATTTTTTTTTTTTTAAATAAAAATATCAAGTTAACATCTTAGGTCTGAACTTTGGAATTTAACGAAATCTCATAATTAGAATCTCGAAGTGAGGTCGATATTTATAACGTAAGCTATATAAACTTTGGAATTTAACGACTTCCCATAATTAGAATCTCAAAGTAAGATCGATATTTATAACGTAAACTATATAAACTATAAAATAGACAAACATTAATGGAAAACATTTTGAAAATGAATTTCTTTTTAATCATTTATATTAACTTCGTTTTGCTTGGACGCTGGCTGGCCAAATCTTCCAACGGTCCATTGCCGATGACAACACAATCTAATAAATTTTCAGTCCCTCCCCAGAATCCAAACCCGAAAAAAAGCCGTTTTCTTGTTTTTCAAGATCAAGACGAAGGAACTATGATGACTCTAATTTCATGAAATGAAATAACCCATAACTGCATAAATACGATTTTTAAAACACAAATATCGCAAGTGCGTTGATGCGTGATATAATCTTTGGTTTACCGATACAGTTGGTGAAATATAGCTGCAGTTAAAAACGCGTGGGTCATTAGAAAAAAATTAATATAGTTCAGGGGCGGGGCAAAATGTAGGCTGTGGACCATTGGGTATGGAGGGGGGGGGAGAGAAACCACTAATTGGGATTCTTATCAAGTGCGTTACTTGTATGCATTTTTGTTCAATTTTCAGCCCCATCTCCAAGATACTTAATTTTATTGAGAGGTTTATACGAACAAATTGATTTTAAGGGTTGTTTCATTTAAAGAGGGATTTAAATTTGAGTAACCTGTGGTACATTGGTTGACGTAATCTCTGCATTTTAAACGCGTGCTTCGTTTTAACTATCATAAAGTGTAGACATATGGCATATGTATGCTACATATTTTATTAGCATTTAAATTGTCGTGGTTTAATTAAAAATGTATGTGTATTTAAGAGAAGCTTGGCTCAAGTCATGATCAATATGAACATTGTTTTGTTCAAGATTCATCCGAGACGAAGTTTTTACTTTGAATGTACACGTCACGAACGTTTTTAAAATCCAAACGAAGCAAAAAACAAAACATTTCCATAAGGCGTTCACAATCGATGTCATTGGGTAGAGTGCACGCCTTCTCAGTTTCACATCTGTTAAGATCATAGGAGCTACACGAACTGTTTGCATTCGATAAAATTGGATTGTCCTCACTCAAAGTCAAGCGTCGCTCATTGCAGTGAAGTAAGGTGTCAGGAAGTCGGATGTTTTCATTGGATTGAATGATAAACCAGTTTAGTGGCTTATCAAAGTCGTCCTTTATTTGATGAAGTATGGAAAGAATGTAGTCAAAGAATGGTCCCCTGAAAATAATACGTTAAAAATAAATTTTATCTTAAGATTAAAGTTTCATTTTTAAAAAAATCTTTTTTTCTTGAGATCTTTAATCAAATTTGGCCGATTTAAATATTTTGAAATGTTATTATCTAAATTAATTTAAATAATATATATTTCAAATTTATTATTTTTTTTTGCCCAATTCAAAAATAGAAATTAACATTACCTTTCTCCGTCTGCCAACATCAAGAGAAGAATGGGATATTTCTTTACCTCACTTAGCCGAAGAACGTCTTCGGAGCAGCCGTATTCATCACTTCCCTTCACAAAGAAAAGATATGCATTTTGATGGATTTAAGTGAAAATTAGTTTAAAAAATGAATGCTTAAAAAAATATAACCAATAATAAAGATCGATTTACTCTTAGAAATTTAAGTTGCATTTTATATCAAAATGTGCCTCTGATTTGATTTTACCTCTAGAATTCAAATGATCCAAAGAACAATTATTTGAATTAAAATATGTAGATATTTAATAATTATATATCCCTACCTCAAGGTTCAGAAATGTTTTTAATCCAAAAACATCAGAAAGAATGTGTTGCAAGTATATGGAAAATTTGGTAGACTGACCGAGACCTTCTTCACAATCAATTTCATAGTCACTAACGATAAGAATGACAGCTGCAAAATCTTCTTCATTTTCCGAGAAATGATCTGTTCCCACTCCATAGTTAATGGCGAATGACTTTTGAAACATTAGTTTAGCATCTAGTGATTTCTTGTCCAAACGTTCCCAAGCAACAAGCAAAAAAACTTTTGTAAAGGCGTCCTTAAGGATTTTAATTTTAGAACCCTCTGGTTCCGTGTTTTCCTTATCTTTCAAACTTATCCCAGAAGCAAATAATGAGACAATGTTAACAAAGGTCAAGGCATTTTCATACTCTCCAATCTCCAAGTAACTATTCACCGCCCATAAAACCATTTCCGGGTCATCCAACTTTGTCTCAGATTTCAAAATATCTTCAATTGCAGTTACTACGCCCCTGTTATCTTTTATTAGACCTAGTAGATTGACATATTCCTTTCCCTTAGCTTTGCATTCATCCATACGGTAGATGTCTTCCTTCAATATTTCAAACGATTCCCATACACTCGTTTCACAATGCCTTGGACCTGATTTGATGCACGCCAAATCAGCAGCGAGACTTGTTGCCTTTGTGAGGTATTCTTTTCCTTGTTCATAGAACTCATGACTCTTCTCCTGATGCATTTTACTGAGCTCCAGCAAACATTTTCCCGCCCCTTCATAGGCCGTGATCAAAGTAATCAAGTAGCTCCTCTTTGTTTGATCGAGATTAATAATCTGTCTGAATTTCTGGAGGGCTTCTTTGAAACGATTTAATCTTGCATAAAGCTTACCCAGGCTAAGCATTGCCGGGACATTTTCGTTCTTTGAGATGGTTATCGCTTTTTGATACATATCTTCTGATTTTTTAACAAAATCACTGCCCTCGTCGAGGTTAGCTTTGCTACTCATCAGATGTCTCTTCAATACGATAGTATGATCAATGTCGAAAGATTGTAGTTGTTCTTCAGATGGTTTAGATTCTGACACAGTTTTACATTGTAGCTCCTGATCCATAGTCTTACCCTCCAAATTTTCATTTCCTGATATGCAAATTAACTCGGCTTTTCTTTCAAAGCATTGTCCCAAATTGTGATACGAAATTGTGTTTTGTCTTTTTGATAGAGCTTTTTCTAATAATACAATAGCTCTGTCAATATCGTATTTCATGAAAACCCGTCCACAATGCGATAAAACTGTTGAATTTTCACCTCCTTTCTCTAAAGCTTTCTCACACAAACTTAGAATGTCAAAGCCTTGAAAACATTGTCCTTCATGTGAAGTAGAGTATGTATAGAAGAGAATGATCAACTGAGTGTAAGCTAACGCCTGGAGCTCATCGTCATCACTCTCTGTGACATCCAGCAGGCAGTCCTTGGCCCGTCTGATATTTTCGGCCGTGTTCGATTGATTGACCAACGAGTAGGAAACATTAAAATTAGTCATCCGTCTGTGCATGAGACCGAGTCCGAACTTCCACAAGTGATTGTCAGGGCGGAGTTGAACCACATATTTAAACAACTTCAGTGACATGTCACAGTTGTTAAATCCTCCCATGCGGCTGTAATAATACGCCTGCTCGGCCTTGGCTTCTGTTATCAAATCCTGAAAATCTGGACGATACTTCATACCTTCCAGTTCTTTCAAGTAGTCGCTTGCGTCAATTTCATTGCTTTCATGCGATAATATAAACACACGGTTGCCCAATGCTGAAATGTTGAGCCCTTCCGTTTCTGTGATCACTTCCTGGTTGATTTGTTTGGCCTTGTTATCTTCTGGGTCAAGTTTATACTCCAGCCAAGTTAAAATATTTTTGTTCCGTATGCGCTGAGTTGTTGCGTATTTCCCCACAGGTTTGTCTGTTGAGACGTTGTTTTTCATGTGTTGAAGCCGCTGTCTATTTGGGGGTCGGCCTTCTAGATTAAACGTGCAAGGGAAGCCTTCCATTCGTTTTAGCAATGCATCCATTCTTGAATCCTGAAAAAAAAATATTTTATGAGTTTGTTTTGTAAAGATAATACTATATATTTTGTATGCTGCTTTTCAATAGAGTTATTTCATTATTATAAACTCAGTATTCCTAATTTGTTAATGTCAGTGGTATTTTTGCAATCTTTGCTTCTTTCCAGCCAAGGGCCGGTCAAGCAAAAACATAGCCCCAGATGGATGAGACTCGTTAACCTTGGTCGGCAACTCATCTAAGAGAAGGAAACTCTAAATTCAAACCCGGAGTTGGAGTTGTAAGGCGCAAACAATGACAATTCCTGCAACCGTACCCATCCCTGGTCGTCTTGACGTAGAGTCTTGCCACTGGATATGGTGGGCCCGACGAGAGAGTGAGGTTGACGCCGCGCAACTCTTCCTCACTTTAAACAAAAGTCACCCACGCAAGTCATCAGCCACCGGACGACTCGATGGTCATCGTCGATCCTCGACGGACGAACAACACATTGAAATAATACTCAAGTATTTCATCTCCACTAACAGTGTATGCTAAACAAGAAAACGAATGACGAAAAGACTTCACGTCAGGAGCAGAAACCAAATTTGATTAAATCACCAGTATATCACATGCTTCTAGAGAACCTGATTATCTTGTAAAGCAAAAGGTTAAAATATTAATACTTGGACCACAACATCTTTCAAAATACTACACAATAAAAAAAGAGTGTATTTCTGCTTTAAAACCTAACTCTGACACAAATGTAACTGTTGATACAAATGGTTAACTAATTATAAAAAAATAGATAAAAACCAAAAGAAAATGTTAATCCATTAAGGATAGCATTGCTTGTCACTTCATCGCCGATCCGTCTGAACTTCAGTTGTTTTCTTAACCACGTGACCTAAAAACGACGACTGATCGCTTACACATTACACATATATAGACATAAATTTCATATATTAAAGAAACTTTATATTTTATGGGCTTAATCTATTTATATCTTTAAACGTTTAATCACTATCTTGTTCAAATGTAATATTAGATTTTTATACACAATCCATCGTTCATTTTATAACCGCATAATTATACTGTTGTCTGTGACCTGGGCTGTCAACAAATATCTTGTCTCAAAGAAAATAAAAATCCCCCTATTGAATATTATCCCATCCCGTATGGCCACTCCAGTCCCCCACTCAAGGCCCCCACTATAGTCCCTAACTTCAGTTTCCCATTACATTCTCTCACTACAGTCCTCTACAACAGTGTCTCACTCCAGTCCACCACTCCTGTTTCCCATTCAAGTCTCAGAATACAGTCACCCACTTCATTTCCCCACTCCCATCTCAAACTCCAGTCACCCAGTTCAGTCTGCACTCAAGTCCCCACTCAAGTCCCACACTCCATCCTCCATTCAAGTGTCACACTCCGGTCCCCCACACCAGTCACCCCACTCCAGTCCTTTCTACAGTCCCCCACTCCAGTCCCCCATTTAAGTCCCCCACTCCAGTCCCACACTTAAGTCCCCCACATCAGTCCGTTACTGCAGTCCCCTGCTTCAGTCACACACTCCGTTTCCCCCTACAGCCCCCCACTCCTGTTCTTTCTACAGTCCCATAACCCTGTCCCCCACATCAGTCCCCTACTCCTCTCCCCCACTCCAGTCTCCCGCTACAGTCCACCACACAAGTTCCCACTCCATTCCCCCCACTTCAATCTCACACTACAGTCCCCCAACCCAGCCCTCCACTCCAGTCTCCCACTCCGCTCCCACACTCAATTCCCTAAATACAGCCCCCCTCTCCACTACCCTAACACCAGTCCCCCACTTCTGTCCCCCATTCCGTCTCCGACTCCAGTCTCTCCTAAAGTCCCCCACTAAAGTCTCCAACTCCAGTCCCCCATTCCGTCTCCGACTCCAGTCTCCCCTAAAGTCCCCCACTAAAGTCTCCAACTCCAGTCCCCCACTCCGTCTCTGACTCCAGTCTCTCCTAAAGTCCCTCCCCCATTCCGTCTCCGACTCCAGTCTCTCCTAACGTCCCCCCCTAAAGTCTCCAACTCCAGTCCCCCATTCCGTCTCCGACTCCAGTCTCCCCTAAAGTCCCCCACTAAAGTCTCCAACTCCAGTCCCCCACTCCGTCTCTGACTCCAGTCTCTCCTAAAGTCCCCCACTGAAGTCTCCAACTCCAGTCCCCCACTCCGTCTTCGACTCCAATCTCTCCTAAAGTCCCCCACTCCATCTCCAACTCTAGTCCGCAATTCCAGTCTTCCACTCAATTCACTGACCCCAGTCCTTCCTACAGTCCCTTACTCCAGTCCCAATTCCAGCCCCCGGCTTTTTCTTACTATCATATATACAATGACTAAACAGAGTCCTTTTTTATCAGTAAGAGCAAAGAGTTTGTGAAATACAAAAATATTGTATTGGTTCAGTCGATTAAACTTCAAGGCTTAAGATAACAAAACCTAAAATGATTCAACTGCTCCAAACAGATCTTAGAACATATAAAATAAGTTTCCTCATATAAGAGATTACAACGTTTTAACTGTGGAAAACATAGGCAAACAGACAAAAACCTACAAGCCTTTCAATTAATTGTAGGCATTACTGAAATAAATTCATATACTGTTATGATAATATAATGTTAGTAAGAGCACAAACTTTGTGTAGTGTTGGATAGAAAAAAACAACAACAACAGCCCTCTAACATTGTATCACAAAATGGAACCATAAGGCTCCCAGGCCACTAATCAAAATGCAACTATAACACTATTAAAACAATTAAATAAACGTACACTTAACTGTCCATGAATTCTTTTGATGACACTTACCCGAGGGACTACAATATACATAACTCATTATTGTTTCATTTTGTGTTCGTCTTTCACACGCGAATCACCCTTGTTAATTGTGTCATGCTTCCATCTTCATTAATGGTATATTCCTTTTTAACTTAGAAAATACATTTTTAAAGCATCTTGTAAAATGTTAGGAAAATGAGAACATCCTCACCCACCACCCACCCTCCTTGTTGTCCCAAGTCCAATTGTTCACCCGCCATGTTGTGAATGGCCTTCGCCCTAGGATATCGATCCATGCAGCCATCACATCGGGAAGATTATATGGAGTGTGCTATTGAAGAGCGTGCCTGCTAATTTTACTTGAGCCAAACTTTATTTTAATTATTTAATAAAGTTATTGTTATAATGATTTATTTTAAAGACGGTATAAAAATAGAATAGTTCAGCGTTATACATATGTTATTAAAATATTACAAAAAAGTGAAATGTTCTCTTTTTTTTTAAATCGAGAATGATTAATAACATAGATGATACTCAAATTTATTTATCAAATATCATTATGTCCAATGTGTACACCTTATATTTACTATGTTAATACATTCACTAACATAATTTACCTGAGTGCTGCCGAGATGTCTGTCTGAAAACATGTTTTAACGCTGTAGTGAAGCCCACACAATTTTAACGATTAAAGCCAGAACATATTCTGTGTCACATTGTGTGTGTAATGCAGTCTGATAACAGGTCAAGGACGTTTATTTATGAAGTAAAGGAATGAACTACAGAAACGGGAATTTCCGATTTCAATAATGAAACCAAAATAACATCAAGGCTCTTTGAATTCATTCCGATTGAAGTGCTCGGAATCTGGAGAATTTAAGTACAAAAATAAATTGCAAATATAAATAAATGGTTATGACACTTTTGTGTGAAATCACCTTCTAATAGATTTTTAAATCTTTCTAAATAAGTAGAAATTACATGTGTGTAGAGATGAGGAGATAAGATACATATTGTTAGTTATGTTATACTGAAATTGAAATGAAGTTGTCACTCTAAATGCAATTTTTTTTTTTAATATTCATATTTAAACTTAAACACCTCACAGTATTTTCTCATCCAAGTAAAATATTTTTATCTTCTTTAATGAAATTGAGATAAGAAAATTATATTTAGAATTATTCAGAATATAGCATTAGTAGACTTATAAGTGGGCTGCAAGATTTCACCAATGCTTTTCCAGAAATTCTACACAGGTGAAGGGCTGAATGCAAGTTGGTAATATTTTTAATTTCATTTTCCATAAATACGCATTGAATAATAAAATTAAAGCAGTTCGTATTTGGTTGTGTATGTGTCCTCTAAAAGACCAGACGTAATTGTTTGTGCATGTGTCCATGACTCCAGACGAGATCTAACAATTATTGGTTATGCATGTGTCCACTACTCATCACCAGATGTGATTAGTGGTGTGTAAGTCAATTACTCTAGAGGAGATCTAATTGGTTGTGTATATACCCATGACTTCTTATCATTTGTAATTTAGTGTGCATTTGTCCATTTATCTAAGTTTGGTGAAAATAATTTGTGATAGTTTTGCACGAATATAAAGACATTTTTTTAGATTCCAAGAATTGAATTTGAAACAGACAAACTGTAGCACGCCGTCTTGAACTATAGGATTGCAGTTTGTTGAATTCCGATTCATGGCACTTTGAGCAACATTTCAATAAATTTCTCTGGGGTATGCACAATAGAATATTTTGTCCGTGTTTTTCTTTTGAATTTTAATGAAAAAAACGCCATGACATAATAACGGATGTCTGTTAGGCACTGTCAAGGGTATGAGAATCACTGTTGTTATGTGTTGATCACTGTTGTTATATTAGGTTGGGAAAATATGTTTTGTTTAGAGATTTCATGTGTAGCTGCATCTATTTTGTGAGAGTTTTGTGACGTATTTGTGTAGGGGGGAAATGACGCGTAAGTTTTGGTTGTGGATAGAAGGTATAGATGGTCCTTGTGTGATATTCGAGGCGTAACTTGTTCTTTGTGTGAGGTTTCGGTTAGATAGATCATTGAAAAGGAACGTTGATCTATAGTTTACGAGTTGTATTGTTGAAGTACATTGATCTGTCAGTGTTTGACGAGGCATAATAAAATTATAGCATTGTACTCGTATCAATATATATCAGTGTTGCTGTGTCTATGTCGGTTACACTGGTTTGTGTGCTGAAGTAGGAGACTAGGATCTCCCACGGATGAGCGTCTGGATTCGAAGGGTGGATGACCACAGGACACCAAGATCCACATTTCGCCAGACACGTCTAGGCGCATACAGACGTGTATGAAGCCATACTTTAACATTAATTTAAGGCCTAAACTAAAATGTGTATGCGAGATGGGAATAATCAAATATTTAAATTTGCATTCTAACTATAAGTTCAACTGCTTCACTTTGTTGTTCTACAACATGAATTTATCAAAGGAAGTTATAAAAGAATATACCTCACTAGACATTTAATTATCTATTTTAAATGAATCCAAATGCGTCCAGAGAGCTGAAGAGACAACAGCAAACCATTATTGTCTAAAGACAGGGCATTTCAAAAAGCTAGAGGCATTAACCTTGATGAAATTATGACACTAAGATGTAAAAACAAAAGGTTAGGTAATTTTAGGGATTACATTTTGAATTAAAAATTAAAGCTCAAAATTTGAGTAGATGCAAAATGTACTGCTTCAAATCGTTTTGATATCAAAGTGGACCGGCTGATGTTGAGAAATATTCAATAATTCTACTGGGGCTTTCATGTAAAAATTCTGTACGGTCTGTGACACATCAAGAATCAATATATAAAAAAGAAAACAAAAATTAATGATATATTTTTAAAATAACAAGATTTTGACATCTGCAGCCAGAATATCATCTCACCCGCACAGCTGCAACGGCAATATCATAATTACCAGCACAGCTTAAGCGACAACATCATCTCGCTAGCACAGCTTCAACAACAATGTCTTCTCAATAGCTCAGAGTCAACCACATTATCATCTTAATGGCACAGATCAAAAAACCATATCATCTAACTATCACAGTTTCAACCACAATAGCATCTCAATAGCATAGCTTCAACATTAATCTCATGAAATGAATATTTTCATAATTCCTTCATCTTGCCCATGAAAAAAACAAAAAGATGATTTCGGGGGGGGGAGGGGGGGGTTGGGTTAACTAGTGACAATTGAAAGATTATATTGTCATCGGAAACGAGTCGACTAACCAAATTTCAGTTCAATAGCTTGACTGGAAATTGGTCATTTAGTTGTAAAATTGAAATGATTGGTATTTTACGCACCTTTAACAAATTTAACCCTTTAGTTTGTTATTTTTAAAATTGGATCGATAAATAAACAATACGTAACAGTGAACTAAAGACCATTATACCGACAAAACGATAGAAAGCATAAGACATAAACAATTGTCAATGTTATTGTAACATTAACTTTAAAAAAAAATTCAAACTCGAACATACAGTCGAAAAAACTTACGTTAAGTCATCACACCAGGATACATACTATTAAAATTTGTATTGAATAGCATTATGCTACTTCAAACTCCTAACAGCTTCTATTTTTTATATTGAATCATTTATAAATATTAAAACTGATTTTATTGTTTATACACACACATATATATATATATACATATATATATATATGTGTGTGTGTGTGTGTGTGTATGTGTTTATATATCCGCAATATATCGACCATCACAACTTTTAAAACTGCACTCAAAACACATCTTTTTAAACTCTGTTATCCCGACTGATTCCCACCTCTGACCTAAAACAACGATACAGCTGAGTGTCGTCCATGGCTTGGCATGTAAATAATTTTAAATATACATTTTTTTTGGTTCCCTTTAATCAATGTAGATTAATAAATCTTTTAACTTCATAATTATTTTTGTTAAATTGTATGTACAGCGGGGTGAGTCCAGCCCTAGGCTGCAGTACAACACTAAATAAAACCACTAATGATAAAAATAATAATAATACTAAATATATCTATATATAGTAAGAGAAATACGTTTAACAGGAAATAATAATGTGGTCCTGATTATATATTGTTTCACACGAAGAAATATTTCGGTCCTATACGTTTCGAATTAAACGATTTTCACTGTATATCTACACATACACATTTTTATTTATAGATATTGTGAGTGAGAATTAATAGTGCACAAATGCATACAAGTGGTAACACACAGAGGCGTAGCGAGGGTGTTTGGTGCCCAGGGACAAGATTCGCGCCCAGGGACAAGATCCTTTTAAAGCGCCCCCTTTTCTTTTTTTCAACTCTCAAACCCATTTTTTCTTCAATAAAATAATAACAAAGCACATTTTGGCCCCCCTAACTAGCTGGCGCCCGGGGGCATCTGTCCCCACCTGCAACCCCCTCGCTACGCCTCTGGAAACATATATTTTAACTCAAGTGTGTAACTTGTGTAAAGCTTCATCCGTGCACCAACGAGTCATCATCGCACAACGCACCATTCAATAATGTTAACATGTCTAATAATTGGCACAATACTTGACAACTATCCATTAAACTGAAGTTATATTTATGTATATATTTGCAATATTAAAATATTTACGTTTATGAACTAATTTTATAGCAGTTAACATATTTGCATTAGTTGAAATCGATGTTAGAATCTTTATGCCGAAATAATTCAGAAAATGGTGTGTTGTAATAAACAGAAACATCCATGTTCACCACTCATGTCAATAACTAAAGTGTGAGTTTAACAAACTGGTGCATGCTTTATGCTTAAACTTTTCTTCATTTAAAAAAAAATATATTATTTAATTTTTTTTTTTAATTTAAATGTTGACCATACGAAGTAATACATTTCTCTAAGTCAAGTTTTTACATTTGCTAAAATCAGTAGTAATTTGTTCAAAATCCAAATGCAGCAGGAAGCAAACCAGCGACATGATGCGATCCACGATGACGTCATTTTGATTAAACTGGGGATTCAGCTCTGGAATTGTATCACTTGAGGTTGTCACATTCAAACATGCAGTGTGACCTTGGTCTGTGTCACTTGAGGTCGTCACATTCAAACATGCAGTATGGCCTTGGTCTGTGTCACTTGAGGTCGTCACATTCAAACATGCAGTGTGACCTTGGTCTGTGTCACTTGAGGTCGTCACATTCAAACATGCAGTCTGGCCTTGGTCTGTGTCACTTGAGGTCGTCACATTCAAACATGCAGTGTGACCTTGGCCTTTGTCACTTGAGGTCGTCACATTCAAACAGTCAGTCTGGCCTTGGTCTGTGTCGGTGGAGTTGGTCACATCTAAACATGCAGTAGGTACTTGATCTGTATCACTTGAGTTTGTCTCATCTAAACATCCACCGGTCTCTTTAATTGACAAAATAGGATCATCTTGGGGTAAAGTAAATCGCTGCTGTTTGTATCTGAGCAACATGTCAGGAATGATGACCTGCTCACTGGACTGAAGGATAAACACGTTGATTGGATTATTTTTGTGATCTCTTATTTCTGGTATGGTCTGGAGCATGTGGTCGAATAATGGGTCCCTGGAAGCAAAGTGATAATAAACATTTTAATATTAGAATGGTGTTTGTTTTGTTTTAAAACGTCCATTGCAATAGTTTATTGAACGAGTCAAGGAGAGGAGAGCAAGACAGGCCATGAAAAATTCAATACTATATTTGTGAAAAAATGTATATGTTCAATGAGAACTTCGACTGTGTAATTGTTAATGTATTTTTAAGAAAAATAATTAAGACCTCCGGTATGTAATTTATTTGCGAATCAGATTATAAGGTAGTTTATCTTTAATTTCAAGTTTTCTTTTAAAGTTTTGGCTTTTCCTAACAGTTTTAATATTTACATAATATGCATGTCCTTATCCGAAACGTAGGATGTGTGAACCAGGCCAGAGCCCCAAAAATGTTGTAGTGTCAGCGATGATGATGGTGCAATTTAGAAGGCGACAAATAAATAACTTTAACTAAAAAATGATGCTCACGGTAAACTCTTGGTCTCATGTCTGGCGCCTTACTGATCTAGGGACTTATCATTCTTACTGGAATGTGATTCGCTGACAAGACCAAGTCAGCGGGTACAAGAAACAAAACTGCCATACCATGTAACAACATANTATATATATATATATATATATATATATATATATATATATATATATATATATATATATATATATATTTATTTCAAGACATCTAACATTCCCACACTGCTAATAAAATCGTACGTTAACTACAAAAATATAAAATAAATACTTACTGTAACGAACGTCAACATCAAATCATAGCACAATGACTATAAGTGCAACCTATTAATTGGACTATCACTTGCATTCCATCAGAAACAAAAAGGTTTCCTACCACAATGTTTGCAGTATTTTCTGATCTAAATAGATTACCTTTCTTCTTCAGTTAAGACAAAGAAAACGATCGGATAGCTTTTCATTTCCTCGCAGAGTAGCTCCATCGCATTGCAACTGAACACGTTATTTTCCTGGAATATCAATATCGTGCTGCTTAATATTATACAATTTTAATGTTAATTTGCCAGATTTTGTTTTATAAAGTATTTCTGTGAGCCTGCAGATATTTTTAATCTAACAACTAAACGACAAACAGTTTATACATTTATCTGTTTTGCCCCTTAATGTGAATATATATTTTTTTTTAAATGTGGGTCAAAATTTCCTTCTCATGACTTCCATTTTGTTAATTCGGCTCCGTTTAAGAAGCTACTAATACTTTCCCTCATCTGGGTCAACGTTTACTATCTTAGTCGTCTTGACATAGGGAATTCCCTTTTAAGATTTTTTGGAACAGTAGTTTCAAAAAACTTAAAAATTTAAAAATTATTAAACCTTCTTACACAATAAGAGAACGAAATACATGTATACAAGAACAATTTTCATATACTAAAAAAATTAAAAGAAAATCTCAATTTAAAAAAAAAAAAAAAAAATTATAATTAAAATCCTGTTAAAGCGAAAAGAAAAATAACAATTTCATGTTCTCAATGTATATATATATATATATATATATATATATATATATATATATATATATATACAGAGAGAGAGAGAGAGAGAGAGAGAGAGAGAGATAGAGATAGAGATAAATATATAGATATAAAATAAATATATAGATATAAATTTGTTTTTTTTTCAAACGTTACCTCCAAGTTACGAAATGATTTGAAACCGAAAACTTGAAAGAAGAGATGTTGTAATTGCTTGGCCATTCTAGAAGAAAGACTCAAACCCTCCTCACAATCTTGAAAAGTGTCATTCACAATCAGAATGTCGGCTTTAGTGGCGGTGACCTCGGCTTCATGTTCTGATCGCATTCCTGAACACTCTCCGTACTTTGTGGCAAACAACTTTTGAAATATTCTTTTAGCGTCTGATGATTGTTTTCGTAGACGTTCCCATGCAACAAAGAGAAACACTTTAGCAATGGTGGCTTGAAGCTCATTGAGCTTAGACCTCTCGAACGCAGTGTTATCCATTTCTTTCAAAATCGACGCCGAAGCAAGTTCAATCATATTGACAAAGGTCAAGGCATTTTCATATTCCCCCATCTCCAAGTAACTATTTACGGCAAATAAAACCATTTCCGGGTCATCCAAATTTGTCTCAGATTTCAAAATAGTTTCTATGGCAGTAACAATTCCCCTGTAATCTCCTATAAGTTTTAATAGTCGGATGTACTCCTTACTCTTATCTTTACATTCATTCATACAGTCAATATCTTTTTTTAACATTTCAAATGATTTCCATACAAATGTTCTACATTGTTGCGGACCTGACTTCATGGATGCGAGATCGGCAGCAAGGCTGATAGCTTTGGTGAAGTATTCTCTCCCTTGCACATAAAACTCCTGGCTTTTTTCTTGATGTATTTTGCGGAGCTCTTGCAAACAAATACCTGCCCCTTCATAGGCCGTAATTAAGGCTACTAGGTAGTCCACCTTTGTGTCTTCCAGACGTATAATTTGCCTAAATTGTTGCAGAGCTTGTTTAAAACGATTCGATCTTTGATAAAGTTTGCCTAGACTAAGTATGGATGGTATATTTCTCTGTTTAGATAACATAATAGCTTCTTTATAATTCTTTTCAGATTTTTGAACGAGACTGCAGTTTTCATCTAATAGCTTCTTTGATGATTGTATGTCAAAGGGACTTTTTGTAGGGCTGTATTTTTTTAGATATTTTTCCTTTGGAGATAAACAACCCATTGCAAGTGTCTCGGCCTTTTCTTCATAGCATATTCCCAGATAATGGAAAGCTATCGTATTCTTTCTTATAGAGAGAGATTTTTCGATTAATTCTATAGACTTATCAATGTCTGAGTTTTTGAAGTATTTACCACAATGACAGAGAACCGTTGGGTTGTCAGCCGCGTCCATCAGAGCTTTCTCACACAACTCGTCACCATTAAAGCCTTGAAAACAATCAGAGTGTTTAGTTGTGGAGTATGTGTTCAACATGACAATCAGCTGAGTGTAAGCTAAACCTCGGAGTTGTGGGTCGTCACTGTTGGTGACGTCCAGCAGACATCCCGTTGCCAGGGAGATGAGCTCTGATAGGTTGTATTCCTTGGTTGCCGAGTAACACACGTTGACGTTTGTCATGCGTCTGTACATGAGGCCAAGTCCGTACTTCCACAGGAGATTCAAAGGCTTTTCAGTGACGACCTCTCGGAATAGTTTGACTGACATATCGAAAGCCCCCATCCGGCTGTAATAATACGCCTGCTCAGCTTTAGCTTCTGTCATCATGTCTTTGAAAGCTGGACGTTTGTTCATGGCTTCGAGAGTATTGAGATATTCTTCAGCGTCAATGTCATTTCCTTCAGCACACAAAAGAAAGACGCGATTAGCCAGTGATGGAATGTTAGCATTCTCCGTAGCTGTCAAGACATCGTCATTAATTTCTTTAGCCCTGTTTTCCAAAGGTTCGAGCAGGTGCTCAACCCAAGTTAGTAAATTCTTATTTCGAGTCTCTTCCAATTTAAAATATTTGCCAGTTGGTTTGTCTGTTGACAGGTTCTGCTTCATGTGTTGGAGAAGTTGCCTAGTTGGAGGCACACACTGGAGGTTAAATGCACACGGGAAATCCTTCATGCGTTCTCGTAGACTTATCTGATAACAATTGAGAAGAGAGACGATATCAATCCGAGATTTTGAGAACTACTTTTTTTTATAGAAATAACATTTACCATACTAAATCCTAAAACTTTTCAATAGAGGCAAGTTTTGTACTTAAGCGGAATGTTAACAGCTATTGATGCGCAGCTGGTTGGGAAGAGAACTATACATTTAGCACAGTTTTTTAAAAATTCCAAGACACATATAAAGACAAAAACTAGTTAGCTTATAAACTGTATCCATAATCCAGGGGCTAAGAAGGCAGACGATGAGCGTAGGTCCCAGGCGAACTTAAAATAGGTTAGGGAGTAGATGACCTGACATCTGCAAAGTTTATGGCAGTACAATGAAGAAAAGAAAGCTTGGGAAGCAGGGAGCCACCAGGTGGACATTGGAGAATGGATATGACGAATGAGTTCGAGTAATGAGTTTTGGAGTTAGCTGTTAAAAGTGGAATATTAGGAAGACCACTGATAGCGTTGGATTAATTATAAGTTATAGAGAAACTGCAAAGGGATCGATGCTAATAATTGGTTAGAGACATGGAAAAGGCGATAGGGGGTAAAGGACCCGGACGAGGAGAATGTTGTCTTTAATGATGTTGCAATTCAATGACAGCGGGAAGCGTATCAAGTCGAAATCATAGTCACACAATTGGGAAATATAAGGGAGGAGCTTTTCGAGACACAGTAGAGTTAGAGATTCTTGGATGGCCATTCTCAAGTGGTAAGATAAGATCAGATTTATTTAGTGATTTTTTTTTCAGATTGCATTATACATTTTAAACAATTTAAAGACAAGACATTTATAATAAATTATCTCAAACAGCCATTTAGTGAGTTCTCTTAGCCAAATCGGGGACTTGTTAGTTCTCATAAAGATGTGTAACTTCAGAGGGAGCACGCCAATAAATTCTTACACATTGGTGAAAAAAAGAATTTTTTAAAATCTTTCAGTCCTCGCCCTGATGGAAAGAATTCGTCCCGAACTGGCCGTTTCTAAGTTTTTGTGATGAAGAGGGTGGGTTGTATCATCCAAATGTGTTTATTTTTACAAAAACAGCTTTCTTCAAATAGTTCTTCAAGTGATTGAGGCATAGGTACAAATCGTATTCAATGATATAGATAAACCTAGGGGTAGACAGTTAGTCAAGTGTTATAATTTGGAAATAGCAATCACTAAAATATATTATATTGATCAGTGCATCTTTTATATATAAATGTTTCCGAGGAGTTGCTGGATCATTCATTCGTTGTCTGTGTTGTCTTCGTTGTCCTACTTAAAATCTGGACTAAGAAAACATCACGGAGAGGAATGGCCCCCATTTTAGTCACAAAAACACAAGTACCAGTTTGGTACGTGACCATACGTAGGAGCCATACTCTCACAATACCACTTGGTACTTGACCATAAGCGTGGGCCATACCCTATCAATACCACCCGTTATATGACGCACATACATCTTTATCATTATGATTCTTGAAGTTATCGATCAGCGTATTGATCATTGATTGAGCCTAGAATATTTAATAGAGATGGAGACGCTTTAGATCAGCGTATTGATAATTGATTATGCCTAGAATATTTTTAGGCAAATAAGCTGGTCATGGTTTTTATCAAGTTATAATACAAATTGATCTAAAGTTCAAGTATTTCATCAAGTCATTTAACATTCTGTATAAAGTATTCGAGATTATAATTGTTCGAAACCTAAAGATATTCATTTAATGTTCAGAATACGACTCAATTTCTTTTTAAATATATTTAGTTGTAAGTTTTAGATCAAATAAGTATGTTATACAAAAGATATTACAACCTAAATATATTTATCTTAATAAGAGATTTGCATTCATATATTGTATAGCAACCCAAACGTTATAGCTAATTTATTAAAACTGTATCAAAATGTTCATGAACATCTTACCTGTGTGGCCATATTTTATGTAAAGTAAAAATTCTACTAATGGTGTTAAGATACAGTGGCTTTTCAAGAGTTTAACAGGAAATTGAAAGAAGCAACTGGCACTTTAATTCTGCTATTTAAAAAAAGGTATCAAATGTAAGATTCACAAAAATAACGATGCACAATAGAAGATGTTTATACTCTAAAAGAACTGATGAATCGATCTAAGAAAAGAATACGTCATAACGGGATTTCCAATGACAGCTGTGAAAAATAAGCCATCCCGACAAAATCGATGGTAAGATTGAAAGTGAAACTCGGCGGATTGGATTTCATGTTACTCTCAGTGGCGTCTTAAGGCATGGGAACACTGGACACTGGCCCGGGGCCTCGCGCTTCTCACTGATTTAGAGGCTTTATGATGCACATAGTGTTAATGAACATTTAAGAATTTCGGCAATATAATTTGCTTTAAAAGTCATTGGTCAAACGTGTTCCAATTTTATACTTCTATATTTTTGGCACATTCCAAAATCAATATTAACAAATAAGAATACCAATTTCGAGACTTTTTAAAGGGGAATAACTCTCGAAAACGAGTTTCATTTTTACCAGATTAGAATTTAAAAAAAAATAAAATGAAGTAAGAATTTGTGATTACAATCATGTTAAACTAGGATGTTAGTCCCGGGCGGAACAAACCCCATATTATTCACTGCTCCGTACTAAGTAGTGAAATTAGTGGATAAAAGCAGTGTCGTCTTAACGTGTTGGCACACTGCGCGCTTGCTTAGGGCCTCACGCCTCTAGACAGCCTCATGCTCGAGGGGGGCCTGATGCATCTTTGGAGCTTTACTGGCATCTAATAATCTAGAATTTCACTTTGAGCATAGATGATGATTACATCAGAAAAACAAAAATGAACTCCCCAATTACAACATCGTTGGATTAGAAATGGGATGAAGCTCATTCAAAAAATCTCTGTGATACTTGTACCAAAATATTGAAATAAAGCTGTACATTTTTGTTTCATTTTTAATTGGTGTTAGTGGTAAATGTAAATGGGAGGTTAAGTAAGCTGAATCTTATCAAGAGTTGCGTAACATCCTACACGAATCTAATGTTCCAGTGTATTTACAATCATGACTGACATCTATTGTTCCAGTGTATGTACAACTGTGATTGACATCTAATGTTCCAGTTTATGTAAACCAATGACTGACATCTAGTGTTCCAGTGTATGTAAAACAATGACTGACATCTAGTGTTCCAGTGTATGTAAAACAATGACTGACATCTAGTGTTCCAGTGTATGTACAACTGTAATTGACATCTAAGTGTTCCAATGTATATAAAACAATGACTGACATCAAATGCTCCAGTGAATGCACTACTGTGACTGACAGACAAAAGGAAGATTGTAAATGGAAAATTATAATTTATTTGTAAACGAGTTGTTAAGTTTAGTTTTAAATCAACAAAATAAATACAAAAATAAGTTATCATGTAAAAAAAGCAAATATTTTTATTTTTAACAATTTAAAACTCCTGTTGATAATACTTCCTAATCACTTACTCCTCCCAGTTGTAGACTTAACTTGTATTCATCGAAGTTAACAAAAGAATACAACACACCCCTGCATTATATATGTATGTGTTAATATATTGTAAGTGCTTAGATCGTGGGGAGGCCAACATCTATTTTCCTCCTCTGTATTCACAAGTGTCTGGTTTATTTTATTACAACTTGGTTTAGCCTTCTATTTTTATCAAGTATTTCTTGCATCGCATCGTCAAAAGACGGTTTGTTCAAATCTAGACAAGGTGTCATGCTAGGAAATACTGGAAGACGAAAAGTATACTACTCAGTTTGCTAAATTTTACACCATTAAATGTATTAACATATTCGAAATATATGGCATTTTTATATGTATATATACATATATATATATATATATATATATATATATATATATATATATATATATATACATATATATATATATTATATATTATGGCATTTTTATATGTATATATACATATATATATATATATATATAAATATATATATATATATATATATATATATATATGTATATATATATAATATATATATATATATCAAAGAAAATGTCTATGTGTGTGCTGATTGTGCCGCCTGTGGAAAATTGTAAATGTGGGATTCGAGAGAGTAGTGATACATCAATTTAGAAGAAAAAACTGCAACTGTTTTCCTCCAGATTTTTCGCACCAGTAATGAATTAGATTTCATATGTCGGCTGTTTGAACCAATCACCGCTTGTTTTTGTCTCTACATACTACAATACCTTTTCAAGATATTTATAGCAATAAACACAAGTCATGTGCATTTAATCGCGCGTGAATGGTAGGGCGGAGTTCACAGTAAGCACCGTGTGGTACTTTTTTCTGTATATCATGGGAAGACATTTTCGACCGATTTCACCTTCTCTTTTTTTTAGGAGAAAACGTCAAAGAAAAATATTGACGCTCTCGGGGAAGCACTCACCCTTCAACCGTTGTTCTACTCTATTTTTAGTTATTATTTCTTTTGAATATATTTTTTCAATATTTCTTTTCTTGAGGATCATCTACTATCTACCAGAACATGTTTTGGAAACACAATAACTAAACAACTGTGTCTCCTTGATCAATAGACACACAAACTAAACAACTGCGTATCATTGATCAATAAAAGCACTAAATAGACATCTTTGTCTCACTGATAAAATAAAAAAAAATACAAACGTTAATGAAAAAACATTTAATATCTATTTTTTTTTTTAAACTATATGTTTCACGTTATTATTGTTGAAAATATTATGTTGCTAATCCACGTTGCTAATCCACTTCATAAGGAAGATAATGTAACAAGCAACCATCAAGGTTAGTTCAACGTTTAATTGTAAGAGAAAACATGGAGTTCTACCACCATGGACAGAAGACCGGAACTGCATAACAACATGACGTTAATACACAATAAAATTTTGTGTGCAAAACAATGCGCAACATTCAGTATTTTGTCACTTTTCAACAATTATCATAAACACAACAACTTGAGATATTTACAAATAGAGACCATTAAACCGAATAAAGATGGATCAATAGTGATTCAAACGAGGCCCTTGCCACAGGTAAACAATTAGACTGGGCGCCAGATTTTTTTAAAGCAAAATTATTAGAGGACACAAAAAAATGTATAAACATAGGACGCCCACGCTCTTACAGCGCACGCATGAAAACAAGAGCATCTGAAAGAACGATACCGAAATCGCTGATAGAATGGTCTTACATGAAGTTATAGATGAACAATTAAGTGCTATGAAATTGGAGTGGTAGCTACCAAGGCGATATATCAAGGAATGTTTGATTTGCTTGCTTGTATAATGTTGTAATCCTGGAAGTCTTATAAACTTTTGGTTTCCTATAATAAAAACCACGTGAGGAAAAAGAGTGATTGCAATTAGCGCTGTGTTGGAAAAGCACATGTTTATGTCACAAGCGTAAGCTTAGAAAGTGATATGTTGTCAAGGAGATACTTTTTAGCTTATTTGTTGAACTGGCCATAATAATATTTTGCTAGTTTATATAGACAGTATATTTAAAAGGATTATTAAATTTAAAAGAGAAAAGGGATAACTTAGCATAATATATGCATATAAAAGTGAAAGTTTGTGGATTTGTGGCTTTGTTCCACAAAGGATATTAAATGGATCGATGGATCTTGTCTAAACTTGGCAAATATATTTATCATTATCCGGAAGGAACTCTAAGGGCGTTATGCACATTTTATAACATTCCGTTAGGGCCGGGGGCCCAAAATGTCGTTTTTCCTTAAGCTATATTAATAACTGACCAAAAAGTATCTGTCACAGATAATAATGGTTTACAGGGAGTTAAGTGAGATGAGAATTATGATTTGCAATTTATAGAGTATGGAACTTGATAAGACGAACCAATCAGAAAAGAGGAGGTAGAGAAGAAGAGTACAGGAGAGAATGGAGTCATGGCGGTTATAAAAGTCCATATTATTAATAGTATGATATAAGATAATCAATAGATTGTGATTGTGACGCTATCAAGTGGAGAAGATTTATTCCAAGTGTTCTTTAAGACCAGTACAAGTAGTATCTATAAATTGTGACTGTTATTATGATTTCGTATTAATAATGGATAGTCACTATAACTATATTTCATTGGAATCCACAAAACCTCTGTTGGTAATAGATAGTAACTAAATTGTGGTAGTCTGTGAGTAATTATATACGTGACAGTATCCCTACATGGATGCATTGATATTGGCGAAACTCAGTACACATATACTTGATTATCCATATTCATATGTCAAATGGTCCTGAACTCATAATATCTATTTCTCTGCGGTCGGGGGTGCCATCCCAATGGGATCGAAATACCTCCGGGATCGGGATACCGACGGGATGGGGATACCAATGGGATCGGGAGGTATTCCTGGGCAACGCCAGGTATATTGGCAAGTAGAAATATAAAACAAAGAAAAATATTCATTAGAAAAGAAGTACAAATTATTTTCCTTACTCCACAGATGTTATTAATACATGAAAATATACGTATATAATTTTTCACAAACGTATTGTTTTAGGCGCGGGTGTTGGGTGTCAATGATATAACACTTCCTGTTTTTGGTGGTGTTTTTTTACCTTTTTCTAACCATGATGTTGTAGTTTTGTGATCTAAATGTATTGTGGGTGGGACAGGGGATATGATGATGTAGAATGTATGGTGGTTGACACGTTTTAATGCTCGTATATAATGTAAAGCAGGCGACAAAGGGGATATGGTGATGTAGAATGTATATTGGATGACACACAAAGAGTATGGGAATTTACAATATTTATTTTGTGAAAAAAAAGGGATATGAGGATAATATGCAATGAAAAATGAAGTTGTAGAGGACATGGGCTAGTCAGGAAATGAAAATAAGTTTGTAGCCATTAGATACGCAAATGTTTGGGCCGTAAAGGTCGGAGGTCAAATAAAGAGTAGTGCTGTAAGAAACAAATGCGCAACCGACCAATTCACTTAGTATTAAAATATTAACTATATGGATCACATAATTTTATTGATAATTGGAAATATTTTAAAATCATTTGTATTTATGTCACTTCCTCGTAAAATCCTCAGACGGCTAATGGACCCACTTTCCGTCTAGCTATCAAGCTTAAACTTGACACATTATCTTGCTGCCGATAACAACGCGTTCTATAAAATTTTCAGACTAGCCCCCAAAACTAATAAAATCAGGTTTTCCTGTTTTTTTTTCAAGGTAAACATGAATGACAATGCCAGATAACTGTGCTAAATGAGATTTTAAAAATAAAATATTATAAGTGCGTTTGGTGCGTAATATTCTCTTTTGTTTTTCTGAAATAGTTGATAAAATAAATCAGGGATGTAAAAGTGAGAGGGTCCTTTCAATATTAATATAGTATAAAGACATGTGAAAAATGTGTAATTGCGAGTCTCCAAGGGGCAGTAGTAACTGGGATTCCTATATAGTTCTTTACTTGTATGCCTGTCTTGTCAAACTTTTAGCCCACCCCCATTGCTCAGTATTATAATGTATAAATGAATTATATCATGAACTTTGTTTTTTAGGAGATTTTAATTAGAAGACATTGACTATTTGTTAATATTTTATATTAGTTTTTGATACTTTTCCATTCAACACATTTCATTATTGACAACATTAATCAAACCGCTAGCTGGGTCATGTGTTCGTGTCCCGTGTCTATGACATTGACACATTTGGCATGAAATTATCGACAAAACACTATACTGAAAGCAATTTTCTTCTAGGAAAGGTGGGTAATCTAAAGCAGATAAAATTTAAAGTGTTGTTTACTCTGCATAAAACATATTATTAAAATACACTGTGTAAGAGTAACATCATTAGTTCGATTATTGTTTAAGTTTAAGATTGCAATGTATACAATTTATACCATTGGATATGCAAACAGAACTTATTTAATACATACTCTAGCCACTATTTCAATTCTGTTATTGTTGACCAGGAAGTATATCACTGCAAGATAAAGACTGTAGAAGACGGACTTGGAAAAGTCTATATTTATTGTATCAAGATTGACTTGTGCTATTTAAGGTAAATTGAGCAGTGACTTAAAGACACGTTCAAAACAGGAAAAAAACTGAAGGTAAGTATTCTATTTCAAAGCCAGTTTGTATTCACCCTAAGATCTTTATGAATAAAAGAATTATGTAATTAAATATGTAATCTTTGTTAAACAAGAAACGAATGTGTTGTATGCAAATATAGACTATAGATTTCTAGACAATGTTATTAACAATGCAATTACATATAGGGAAACACAAAAAATTGAATTACAAACATTGCAACAACTAACAATGGGACTATCAATGCAAGCTAAATAATATAACAAAGAAACAAGGGAACTTAATCAATGTAATTACAAACAATGCAACTACAATTTATGTAAATACAAACAATTAACCTTTAACTAGTGTCAATAAGAAAGACATAACTACAGGAAATATTACTAAAGACAATGTTACTACAAACAATGTAACATTAAACAACGTAACTACAAAACATGTCACTACAACAAGAGCTAAATACTAACTTATTAGTAGAAAGCAATATAATTGTATGAGTTAATTCTATACGAAATGTTTAAAAATTATTCTTTAAGTCTAGTCACTGTTCCAAACATATACCGCCATCATTCCTTCTATCCTGTGATGTCTTTTTGGTAGGTCATGGTGGGGCATCCCCCCCCCAACACTAAATTTGCATGTTTTATTTCAATTCATATGTACTGTGGCACCTCCAGTGATAAATAACTTAACAAGTCGACTAAGAATTGGTTCCCACCACCACCACCACCCCCTCCCTTTAAAAAAAACAACAAAATGATGCCCCTGCTTCTATCATATCACACTTCCACAAACAAGCTCTAAATGTGTCCTAATAATTTTCATTTATTTTTAACCTTGTTCAGATGCCAATGATCAGTGAAATGGACAGACGTGAAAGTCTTCGTAAGAAGGCCGAACATTACCCTTGCATTTTTAACGAGGAGCCAGGACGAGCATTAGAGAGATTAGAAGAAATAAAAAGTAAACTAAAGATTCAGATGACCATAGATAATGAGTGCCAGGAAGAGATTATTGCTAATCTTAATCTGTCTACGTGGATAGAATTTAAACTAAGAAAGTACAATGAAGCTAAAGAAAACAATCATAAAGCCATTGAAAAGACAGCACATAGAAATGTAGCTGCGCTTGTGGGTCGTTTCTACATCTTATTGCGAGGTTGTGACTTTGCCGGTGCAGAGGATCAATTAAAGAAATTAAAAGAATTACAAAGTAGCACCGATGGTGAGACACTAATGAACGAGGCCAGGGCTGAGCTTGCATACTCTTATTTCACGTTAGGACGGGCTGTCAACATTTCCCTTTCCATTGAGATGTATACACAAGTGATATACAAGCAGCCTGAAAAATACGTGTGGAAATACAGGCTTGGATTAGCACACAGACGGGCTACACACAGGGACATGTTTCATGAAGTAACTTCGGGGATTCCCATAAATGAACACGCCAGGAAGGCTGCAGAAATGTTCTTTGACATAGAAAATGAAACTGTGCATCTTTATCTTCGAGGCCGTGCATGCTCTCAACTTGCGTTAATGATAAATGATTCTAATCTCAACTTCTCACAGATAGAGCGGGACAAAATATTTCGTGGTCGAGATTTTAAGACACTTATTGATGAAGCTCTTAAATATGGAGAGGATGATGCATCGACATTGACAGAATGTGGACGCATCTTAAATGAAGAAAACTCAGAAACATCCTTAAGTCAATCCAAAAAATGGTTAAAGAAATCTTTGGCGCTAAAAGAACACACAACTGCCTATCACCAGCTGGGTCTGTGTTATAAAAAACAAGCAAATAATAAAAGTCCGTGTAAAAATCACGTGGCAAACGAAGAATGTGATCTTCGGTCAACACAACCTGACAAAGATCAGTGTATTACGACCGCACATGATAATCATATTGCAAAGGCAATCTTTATTTGGAAAAAGCAATTTCGTTTTCATTGAAAAACAATATTCCAGCTGTAAAGGATCTTGGACTCATACTAACCGAATGCGGAAATTTTGAAGACGCACTTGATCAATTTAACGAAGTCATTTCTCAGTGCTTAGAGATCCCAGAAAGTTTGCCTCAAAGCGAAAAGGGAAATGGAAATGAAAATTTGGAATACGTCTTTACACTTACTCATGCGTACGAACAAGCTGGTCTTTGTTTGTATAAACGTGCAGAGAAACCCGGCATAATTTTGGAAAGGTCGACCAAATGGAACGATGAAGCTGAGAGAAAGCTCATGAAAGCGGTGAGCCTGTCTGCCAGAATGTCTAATCTTGACTCGAATATAAAAAATTACCAACATGAGGTATGGAAAGCATTCAGCACTTTAGAGGCAAAGTATGAAGCTAACCCAGACTCTCCAAAAGTCATCAAAATGTATCTGCAGCTTTTACACCGTATGGCGCACTTTGAGAAAATCCCTGAAATTATGGAGAAACTAAAAGCGATGAGTGAGGAAGACTTTGCTGACCCCGAGGTTATAAAATTGTACCTGGAGGCGCTCTTGGTGAAAAAGAAATATGAGAAAGCGTACGCACTTCTCTCTGTCGCAACAACGGGTCCATTATTCGAGAGTCCGTTTGAGCCACTACGTCTGAAAGTGTGTCTCTATGCAGCAGCTTCAAGACTGCAAGCCGCAGACCAGAGTGCAGGACTTATTTTTAAACACTTATTTGGACATTATATAAATTCAAATGACCAACATTGTTCTGAGGGAAACTCCAATGAAGAAGTGGACAAAACTATATCTGACCTTCCAAAAAAATATGTTTTAATTGTCTATGATCAAGATGATGAAGATATCGAGTTTCTCGAAATGGTGAAGAAGATAAAGGAGATCTTCATGAGCAATTTCGGGTTAACTACCCTGGACATTGGAGAAGTATTATTTCAATATTCAAAACATTAATCTTTATTATAAAGCATTTGTTCTCGTATGGATCGTTAGCATTGTCATATGATAAGTATACAATTAAAATTATAATACTAATAATAATTACAATTTATATGTAAATAAATTGGAGTTATACAATTAAAATTATAATAACTCCAATTTATTTACATTTAAATTACATGAAAAGCATTGATAAAATAATTTTGTCTTCCGTCATTTCTTTGTCTTCATAATCTCCTAATGATACAAATATCTTTTTGACTGCCGAATCTCTTTATGCTGACATTTCCTCGTGTCAGCGCACAAAGAATTTAAATTATGAATGTGACACCTATTTATTTTATTTTTTTGGCATTTTATGACGAAAATTTGGGTAACAATGAACTTTTAGATTTAAAATATATGTATTGATATTTATTTTAAATAAAATAATGTATATATTATTTTAGCTTAGTTTTATAACATGTTAAAGTGGAATTAAGGACATACATTGAGAACATATGTATTCTTTACAAATAACCATTTCCACAGTGTGTTAGAGAGCATGTTGAGATTTTTTTAACATATACAAATGTTGAAGAAAAAAATTACATTTTAATATCATTTTTCTATAATCTCCACAAGTACTAAGCTCGATATTTGCTTTACAGGAAGTACTTCCAGGTACATTCTTGGTGAAAGAAGCTGATAAGCTCATTAACTTGTCACGAATGGTTCTTTGTTTAGGAAGGGACAGGAAAATGTCAAGGTAAAGTAGTTGTTTACCTATAAAGCATCAAATAAACTAAATATATTTTGTAAATATAGTAAGTCAAAATCAGATTCTATTTTCATGATTCCCTCTAATTACACCAATGTGTTTATTAGTAAGATCATTGCTCCACTTTTCTGTTAAAATGGGCACATGCTATTTAGTGACGCCTTACTACATACATCTTAGAAACTAAACTAAATTCTTAATTCTATGCTTTAAAAATACGTTTTTGTTTTTGTTTTTTAATATAAAAAAAAATCATATGATATGGGAAGAAAAACGAACCACTAAATGTGTGCAAGTCTGTCAGCTCCTATAATTTAAAAAGGGTACTTTTCGTCGAATCAACTGAGTACTTCGTGTACTTGACATCTGTGCGCCGATGTCAGTCATAAATCTAAGTTAGTCTAGCCGTAAGTTTGTATTTAGACTTTGTTAGGTTTCAACTAGCAGATTTTTTAATTGAACAACTTAAAACATTACACGAGAATATAGTATAGGAACCAGTATAGGAGCTGCTCATTCCTGCCCAAGCCAATCAGGGACTGGAACCATCTTTCAAAAGGAACAGTTGAGGCGACAACACAAGACACATTTGTGTCTATTGCCTCAAGCCTTCAAGCCCCTAGTGCATAATTTCCTCATCACCACCAGTAACAGAAACATTGCAAATCCCATCTACATGCATAGGAGCCAAAATGATCAATAAATTGATCGTGGGCCCTTAAGATATAGAAGAAGACGAAGAA
>CAXITT010000110.1:1184727-1253228 GCA_964033795.1 Lymnaea stagnalis | reverse complement strand
AAAAAAAAAAATAAAAAAATTCAAGCAATTTTTTTTTTTTTTTTTTTTTTCTTTTAAATTACGATAAAATGTCCACACATCCACAAAGCTAACAAGCGAAGCAATAAGTTTTCAGTTCAAATACTTCTAAACCCAGTTTCTTAATATCTCTTAAAAACTCTTTAATGTTCTCAATGTACATGTGTCAAAGAACATCTAAGTTAAATTTAAAGTCCTTAAAGTAATATCAATGAGAAGTCATGTGCGGAAATTAGTTACGGTTTTAAATTTTTACTTATCAATCTTAAAGTAATCTTCCGTCACATTTAATGGGCAAGAAATGTGTCTGGCTTTTTGTTCCTAGAGAAATCTAATGGGTTGAAATCTTACTTTTTTCTTATATCAAAACAGCCATCGTCTTTGAAATGAGTAATATTTGTTCATACATTCTTCACCCGCTTCATTTCAGGAAGTCTGTTAAAGCTGTCACTATTTCAAGAAGACAATTTCATTGTTGGAATAAATGTTTCTATTTTAGTATCTATCAGTTTCGTAAAGTGCATCATGTCCCTTGATTGTTTCAACTCTTTTCGCGGAGTATTGTTAATTTTCCCTAAACGTATCTTTTTTTTTTTACATCTCTCCGAACAGTTTATTTCGAAGTGTAGTTGAATGCATACCAGGAGCAATAGAACCTTGCTCATCGACAAGATTTTTGATGGGATTACTTGACGACACAGCAGAAATTCCTCCGCTGTTGCAGAAGTACAGAAAGGTGCAGCTGAAAGAGATTTTAAACAAAATACACGAGCCATCAAAACCTATAGAAGACTTGAGCGACCGCTCAGTGGAATTTGATGAATCTGTACAGGCAAAGATGTCGCTCTTCTGTTCCATTATTGATAAAAAATGGCCACCGTAATTTAATGGACTAAGACAATGACGTACAAAATGATTATTATCAGGAAAATAAATATGGATCGTTGGTCTTTGACTTAATCTACATTCCAAAGAACTATTTTGCGTCGTCACTATAAGCTTCATTGTCCTATCTTTTTTATAGAACATTTATTTACATTATTTCGTAAAGAAAAATGATTCACTTTTTTTTTTCATAACAATTTCAGTTTGATTTTTTAAAAATTGGCTGACATTGTTAAAATGGTGATACTTTATATTAGAATTTGCGATAATATATGTAATTTTAGAAAATATAACATATTTATGGCGATATCATATTCATATTTTGTATCATTGTATTCATATTTATACTTTAAGTTACGATAATATTGTAATATTTTGAATATTAAAACAAGTTATCATTATATTCGAATTAAGAAGAATATTTATTGAGAACCACTGTCTAAGTTATAATGGATTACCCTGTTACACTTATATTATCGTACGATTATTTATTATAGCAGATAATCTCATTTTTTACCGCATAATAGCATTTCTTGCCTTTTTTATATTTAGTGGTCATAACCATGTGGACAAATTTGAAAGTAAATGAAGAGATCTCCAAAATAATAACTAATATAATGGTTTGCATTCATCTTGATGGCAGCTTTGTCTAATGTTTGGTTGTTGTGTTTGTCTCTGTGTTTGCTTTTATTAAAACTTAATGGTTTTGTTGATTAATATTTCTTTGAGTGGATAAAGATTTGTTTCTTTAATTTAAAATAGTGAGCGGGGGACCGGCCGCCCGATGTCTAACCAACATGTGATGCGAATTTTGATTTTCAGAAAATCATTTGTAAATGTGATGCTGCATGTGAAATTAAAAATTATACTCAATTTTAAAGTTTATTCTAATGTTATTGTATTTATTATTAGTTATTATAAGATAAAAATATTTATTTTGATCTTTTATGACCTTGTTTGCATTCAATTTTAGCAGATAACTAAATGTATATTAAAAATTAATTGATAAATTAATCTGATCTTAAATACAAAGTGATGAAGTGGGTGGGATGTGATATTAGATATCTGTGATGAAGTGGGTGGGATATGATCTTATGTATCTGTGAGGAAGTGGTTGGGATGTGATCTTAGGTATGTGTGATGAAGTGAGTTGGAGGTGCTCGTAGGTATATGTGATGGAGTTGCTTAGATGTGATCTTAGTTATAAGTCATAAAGGGTATGAGATTAATAATCCAATTTGTTTTCTTAAGTTTGACAAAAGCATTTTCCTTTTCAAAATACTTCTAGTGAAGTATTTAGATTGTGTGTGATATTATTAGACTTTTTATTAGTTTATTTAATCGTTGTTTGGTCTCAGGCGATGAATTCCCACAGCAGCAGGTAATGCCGAATCAAATTGCGCTAAATTGTTTCACTGTTAAATTGTGTTGATAAAATCTTGGTTTACGTCGAAATTGTAATTTTTTTTTAAAGATATACAATTCTTTGGTTGACTTTTGTGTACAGATTTTGCCGTGTTCTTACTATGTTAGTAATTATTTATTGTGACAGCTAGGTACCTATATGTCTTTACATGTTCTATATTTTGATATTTTTTATCGGTTGATTCCTTATACGGATATTAAAAACCAATTCTTTCACTTTTGAGGCATTAAAGTGAAGAAACATTTCATAACATTAACTGAAAAAGCTTGTAACTAAGTTGCAGTAAAAGATTCCCCTTTTATATATGAATCCAACGATAGTGGTATCATCCGCAAATTTAATGGTTGGAACGGTGTTGCTTCGGCTCTGGATGTCAGTAATATTATATTATAGACAGTACAAGGGAGACAACAAAAACCAGTGTGGCGCTACAGTGCTTAGTTCTCTAGTTAATGATATTTATTCATTCATCTCGATTCTTTGTTTTGAAGTTCAGGTCTCCGTTGAAAACGTTTCATTAATTCGCCAAGTCAATTCTTAGTAGTACAATATAAAAAAAATCCACCCTTAAAATTTATTTATTTTTACTTCTTTATATTTTAACTATCTGTAATCGGTTTGTTTGTGATACATTTTTAAACAATAAATGAACATAAATTGTGCGCAAAGCATCGTGTTTGAAATAAAACTCAAAACATATCGTGTGTTATTTAAACATGTTTTGTCCTCTTGCTTAATTAGCTTTAGAAAAATGTGATACAGAATTTGTTTGCCTATCCGACTTTTTATGGTAAAAATGAGCATTCATAGACACGAACACGTGACAAGATTTAGTTGATTCCTTTAATAATCTACTTTAAACTACACGTGTAGAAAAATATGCGGGATGGAAAGATGACAGGCGGCAAACATTTCCATAGGCAGCTTGTAAAGCGCCATATCTTACAACCCCTACCTGTCCTTACACCTTTGTGTTAAATTGATTAAACTTTAAGAAACTTTATAAAAAATTAGGTCAACAAGATATAATTCTATGTGTAAGTTTGTCAAAGACTATATCTATTATCTGCAACGATGTGACGTAACATTTATAGGCACAACATAATTTATGTACACTTCAACGATAATATCTGTACAGCTTGTACACAGTGCCGGATAGCTTAATGGCACATCAGGCCTAGAGACCACGCCCCTTTTAGTGACCCCAACACAAAGAAACCTTATTTTTAAATTAATGTGATTTTTTTTTTAAAGAAGTCTGACTAACTATAGAAAATATCTTATGGAAAACATCTTATAGAAGGAGGGAATTGTAAGATCTAAGGGAAATAACACACGCCGAACCTTTTTGCTTTTAATGTTATATTGAAAAGGCGGCTTTTAAGCGACTATTGTCATGTGCTCACAGGAGAGATGAAACTGTCGTCATGCGTCGACAGGAGAGATGAGACAGTTGTCATGCGTCAAGAGGAGAGATGAGACTGTCGTCCTGTTTTGACAAGACAAATGAGACTGTCGGAATGTTTTGACAAGAGAGAGGAAACTGTCGTCATGCTTTGACAAATGAGCTGAAACTGTCGTCATGTTTTGACAAGAGAGAGGAAACTGACGTCATGTTTTGGCTAGAGAGATGAGACTGTCGTCCTGTTTTGACAAGAGAGATGAAACTGTCGTCATGCGTTGACAGGAGAGATGAAACTGTCGTCCGGTTTTTACAAGAGAGATGAGACTGTCGTCCTGTTTTGACAAGATAGATGAAACTGTCGTCCTGTTTTGAAAAGAGAGATGAGACTGTCGTAATGTTTGACAAGAGGGATGAAACTGTCGTCATGTTTTGACAAGAGAGATGAGACTGCCGTCCTGTTTTGACAAGAGAGATGAGACTGTCGTCCTGTTTTGACAAGATAGATGAAACTGTCATCCCGTTTTGACAAGAGAAATGAGACTGTCGTCATGTTTGACAAGAGGGATAAAACTGGCATGATGAGGTAACAGGATAGATAAGATTGTCGTCAGGTGTTGACAAGAGATATGAGAATGTCATCCCGTGTTGACAGTAGAGAGGAGCCTGTCCTCATGGTTTGACAGGATAGATGAGATTAAAAATAGATTGAGTTACATGGTTTAAGCTCAAAAAAGAAACAACAAATGTGTTTATTGAGTCATTAAGCTGTATAAAAAAATCAAGTTGAAAGGTAAAAATAAATTTTAAAATGTTAACTTGGCCATGGACCGTTTGAATGCCTTCTCTCAGCAGGAAACATATATTATTTGAAGATAAAAAGGGATTCAACACAAGTCACTTATATAGCCCCCCACCCCCCCCCACCCCCCAAATCATTTGCAGCTTTCGTTCAGATTACCTTCAGCAATGACAGTTGATAGCTTAATGTAGTTTTTCAATATAACAATGGTCGGCCTCTTAAATATCCGTGTCCAGCTCCGGCTTCAGTAGGTAAACAAAATACTTCCTCAGTTTTCCCTTAGTCGGAGAGTTCCTGAGAGTCTGCCGTCTGGCATGTGGCATACAAATAATCAACAGTACCATGTCAGCAAACAGATAATGGGAAAAAATAAACGTTTTTTTAAGTCATGATATTATAGTTTTTTTAATAGTTTTTTGTTGTGTATGCTGCTCTTTTAATTGGTTATTGTTTTGGGCACAACCTTCATATAGGAAGCCAAGGCATGGGTCGTGCAATCAAAAAAGGGGGTGGCATCTAATAGTATTTCACCCAAAGCGATATTATAAAATGTCACCAAAAAATGGTCAATTATGCTACATTTTTGTAAGTAGGGCTATATCCCTGGCAAAAAGAGGGAACAAAGAGGGCATGCTGTGCGGGCCTGATCACTTTTTTAACATTGATTGTAAGGGAGAGGAATGTTCGTTCAGAAGTAGAGATAAAATATGTAGTAAATGAATTCAGGTATGCGCCAAAATAAATCACTGCATTTTGAATTCAACAAAAAAGTTCTAGCGAGTAAAGCCACTCCTATCCTTCCCCTCCCCACTTTGCTAAATTGTCAGTATTCTCCCAAGGCACCAATTTTTTCTTGGCAAGGGGATGGCCTTCAAATTTAACACCAGTTCTATTTCAACTCATATGTGCCACTTTGGGCGGCATTGTTTTTTAAAAAAAAATATTTTATGCCAACTGCCCAGATGATTTTTGTGCCGAAGAGGTGTATCGAAAAGCTTGGCTTGCCCCGTGTGACAGAAACAAGAGGCGTATCAAAAGCTTGGCTTGCCCTGTGTGACAGAAACAAGAGGCGTATCTAAAGCTTGGCTTGCCCTGTGTAACAGAAACAAGAGGCGTATCAAAAGCTTGGCTTGCCCTGTGTGACAGAAACAAGAGGCGTATCGAAAGCTTGGCTTCCCCCGTGTGACAGAAACAAGAGGCGTATCAAAAGCTTGGCTTGCCCTGTGTGACAGAAACAAGAGGCGTATCTAAAGCTTGGCTTGCCCTGTGTAACAGAAACAAGAGGCGTATCAAAAGCTTGTCTTGCCCTGTGTGACAGAAACAAGAGGCGTATCGAAAGCTTGGCTTCCCCCGTGTGACAGAAACAAGAGGCGTATCGAAAAGCTTGGCTTGCCCCGTGTGACAGAAACAAGAGGCGTATCGAAAGCGTGGCTTGCCCCGGGTGACAGAAAAAAGAGGCGTATAGAAAAGCTTGGCTTGCCCCGTGTGACAGAAACAAGAGGCGTATCGAAAGCTTGGCTTGCCCCGTGTGACAGAAACAAGAGGCGTATCGAAAAGCTTGGCTTGCCCCGTGTGACAGAAACAAGAGGCGTATCGAAAGCTTAGCTTGCCCTGTGTGACAGAAACAAGTGGCGTATCGAAAAGCTTGGCTTGCCCCGTGTGACAGAAACAAGAGGCGTATCAAAAGCTTGGCTTGCCCTTTGTGACAGAAACAACAGGCGTATCGAAAGCTTGGCTTGCCCCGTGTGACAGAAACAAAAGGCGTATCGAAAGCTTGGCTTGCCCCGTGTGACAGAAACAAGAGGCGTATCGAAAGCTTGACTTGCCCCGTGTGAAAGAAACAAAAGGCCTATCGAAATATTGGCTTGCCCCGGGTGACAGAAACAAGAGGCGTATTGAAAAGCCTGGCTTGCCCCGGGTGACAGAAACAAGAGGCGTATCGAAAGCTTGGCTTGCCCCGTGTGACAGAAACAAGAGGCGTATCGAAAGCATGGCTTGCCCCGTGTGACAGAAACAAGAGGCGTATCGAAAGCTTGGCTTGCCCCATGTGACAGGAACAAGAGGCGTATTGAAAAGCTTGGCTTGCCCCGTGTGACAGAAACAAGAGGCGTATCGAAAGCTTGGCTTGCCCCATATGACAGGAACAAGAGGCGTATCAAAAGCTTGGCTTGCCGTGTGTGACAGAAACGAGAGGCGTTTCGAAACCTTGGCTTACCCGGTGAGACAGAAACGCTTGCTGAGCCACTGCTGACATAAAAATAAATATATATTTTTCATGTGTTTACCCCTTTACACCTTTACCTCAAATGTTGAATTTCTAGGGAAACCTGGCGATATTTATGTTGTATTACTTTTACAGTTCTAATAAAGAGTGTAAAATATCAGTAGCTTAGCCAGACTTCGTATTTTTTAAAAACACGTGACACGGAAATGTCGACTATTTAGAACGTAGAAAATAATTATATTTGGAAAGCCTGGCGTTTATTTTGCCATGCACATATACAAAGACAAATCTTTGTTTAGGTATTATTAAATTTTATTGACTAACCACTGGATAATGAATGGGTAGGTATCAATCAGGTTAAATTTCGCCCTTTTGAACCGATCACATGAAAATAGTTGGTGGTATGACCACGAAGGAAAGAAAAATAATGATCGATTTTCGTTAAGAAGACAACACATGGTTTGGTTCATTTCTTTTCCGGTTACGTGTTATTCGTGAATGTCATGGTTTCGGCTAAGCAAACATGGACTGGATGCTGATGTCGTGAATTTAAAAGGAAAAAAAAATATTGAGACAAAAAGTATAACCCTAACCAGTTTAAAAAAAAAAATTAAAAAAAAAAAATTATTGAATCTGTTTTTATTAGTCCCACTCAAGTTACTGGAATCGAGTTTAGAAACAGCAAACGTCATGTTTAAACAAACCAAAATTGTAAAAATTGTCTGCAAATACGGGCAAGCGAATCTGTTATACAAAAATATGGAGGTACCCCTTTTAAATAGGTGATGACGTCAAGCACGTACACGATTATATAAAAGGGGTTTTCCGAAATGTATATGATATGTACAATCACCAGGTCTACAGTGTTTGCTAGATTAAATAATTGTAAACACATTTAAAAAATGAAGGTCAGTACTGTGAAATATCAATTCGCAAATCATTCCATAGACTAGACGACTAGTCAATACCATCACAACAGAGATAGTACAATTCAGATCTAAGGTAAGGCAAGAGTAAGCTCTACCGAGTCTACACACAATACTTATTAAAAACATTTCTTTGCGGCTCCTTAGACCAAATTATCGACTATTTTATAAGCCTAGCCATAAGCAATAGCCTTACGGCTCTTTAGGCTAAATCATAAACTATGTTATAAGCCCAGCTATAGCCAAAAGCCTTAAGACTCTTTAGGCTAAATTATAGAATATTTCATAAGCCTAGCCATACCAAAGGCCTTATGCCTCTTTAGGCTAAATTGTTGACTTTTTGTTAAACCTAGCCATAACAAAAAGCCTTTGGCTATTTAGGCTAAATTATCGATTATTTTATAACTATAGCCATAAAAAAAAATGCCTTCCAGTAAAAAAATAATAATGTTTTGTCAATCGTCTCATGTATTCTAAGCGTTCCAGTTTTACAATAAAGTTACCTGACAGGTACTTGCCAGGTATGTTTTATGAATGGTATTTACTTCCTTGTTTGAAACGCAGTCCTCCCAATATTACACGTTGGTTTTTTTTTTTTTTTATACGGGCATGGTTGTAAATATATCCTAAAATATGTTTTACTTTTTAGAATCCCAGATGGCGCAAATCGTGACCCAAGCAGAACTACATAATTTGAAACGAAAAACTGGTAAAATATTGCTTCATATAAATTAGATGATGGGTTAGATTTTTGTTTCGTTATATATCTTTAATTCTAATTTTTGAATGGGGAGAAAATGAAGGTAAGATTATTTTTGAGTGCGAGTTTTAGAGAAAGATGTCGACATAGAGAGAAAGAAAATAGGTTTATCAAAAAAGAAGGAGGTAGGGTGGTTAATTTGCAAATTACTATTTAACAAATATACATACATATTAAAGAGTGAAATAATAAATGCCAGAGAAAAAAGAGAGAGAGTTGGAAGAGTGTATGGATATTATCTAATTAAAGGGTAGGTGTAAGAGAGATGAAGATGGAGAGAAATCGAGAAACGGTGTTTGTGTGGATTGACAAAGCTGAAGAAGACGAATAATAAAGATAGTAATTATATAAAGAAAGGCTGTGTCATTAAGAAAGGGAGTGAATTCCCCAGCTATCTATTTAAATTCAAATAACATAGATGACTTCAAAGGGCATTTTACTAAGGTAAATCTAGGTCATTACAATTAATACACGAAAGACAGGGGTAAAAAATGTATTAAAAAGTAAAACAAAAAATAAACTAATTTAAATATAGTATTTTTTTTTTTTTTTTTACTTTTAAGATACTCATGAAACCGAGCTATCAGAAGGTGGGGAAGCAGATCTGCACAAGGATCTTGTTGGTTGTAAGAAGAATCCAGGTCACAGAGAGTTTATACCTGTCAACGAATTTAACATCAATCATCTGCCTGTTGGTTACCATGACAACGACGTAGTTCAATACGTTAAATCCGTAGCTGACCTAGTTGTCAGGGTAGATGTTAGACTGATCAGTACGGACAGACCAGAGTTTTGGCCAAATACAAAAGTTGCCTACCCTTTTTATGGTATGAGGGGAAGTGACGTCATGAGGGTAGGGACTGGGGCAGTGTGGTATGTAGAAAAGTGGTCAGAGAAACGTAGCAAGGGTGTCTGTAATTGTCACAAGTGTCAACACTCGGACACACCTAGCAAATTTTGGGGGAAGGTATGGATATCCACAGCGACACACTTGGTATTCGATGACCGTGAGTCCAGACACACGCATTGTAGATTTTTCTTTGATAGTCGAAATAGTCCTCTCGTTACACTTGATGGCTGGACAATGTTGAATGCAGACATTGAGGAAGATTGGTGTTTGTTGACTTGTGTGACATGTGACGTAGATTTACTAGATAAACTGGAACACACGAGGAACCATTGGTATGGTCTATGGGATGATGTAAACAAAAAATACAGGCATTCTAGAGATACGTTACGGTTGACATTCATAGTGTCTCATCCGCATGGATGCCCTAAACAGGTCTCTCTAGGGCATTGGATCAACAGGTACGTGCTGGGGCATGATAGGACCAAATACACATACACAACATGTACATGTCCAGGCAGTAGTGGGGCACATGTGCACTCACTGGGATATGATGTTTGGTTGTATGTTTATCATGTTCACAGTGGGGTCAACTCTGAGGGAGCGAATTTCAGTGGCATTGGTCGGGACTTGCCTTAAATGTAGAGAATCTATTTTTTTGGTTTGTATACAATTTTCCTTTTTTAATCATCTGTTCGTTTTTTTTTAGATAAATACAACACCGTGACACAATTTACCACGTTCCATGAAACCCAATACTTCCAGAAGGTCCACCACCATTTGTAAATCCAAAAAATCACGTTAGGTGACATCCACTCCTTGCACTACTTACTACTTACATCTCCATATGTAAACCAAAAAAAAAAACCACGCCATTTGAAAGCCACGACTATAACGCAAAGATAAAGATAAATATTCGATTTTGTTACTGATTGTATAATTTTATTTTAAAAAATGTAACTTATAAAATCTCAAATATTACAGAAGTCACAGCTCGTCTGTATGTCAGTTTAGGATTTTTTGTTATTTCTTATTTCAATGCGTTCTTACATTTACTTGCATCCCAAAATTCCTCGTAGTCTTATAGTTAAAACATTATTTTTTTAAAACTGGTATTGGTGTGAGAATTGTTATATGATAACGAGCTAATAGTTATTATAACATGTTAGTATTCAAATAAGGGAATGTCAATTAGTGCAAGAATAGTTCCATAATATATTTTTGAATAGATACAGCATAACATTAGATTAGCGATTTTATTCTTATATTAATGATGTATTAAAACTTGCTAAACAATGTTAATTAAATAAATAATTGTTTTATTGAGTAAAAGATTTTTTGTTTTTTACTTTTTATACCTGAATATTTCTTTCCTTTTATGACAAATATGCCATTCACAAATTCGGGATTTTGTGTTTTGGTGCAGCCAAGAAAAAATATGAATTTCCTTTAATGAATTCGAATGCTTTATGTAACGGTTGTGTGGATTACACCCATGACATTGCTAATAATTCTTTGAAAAATTCTTACTCAAAATGTAAGGCGGGCCGAAAAACTTTATGAAGAACCTGTAAGGGCAATAAAAATAAATGAAAAGTTGTGCGGGCCGAGAGATGATAGGACAGAGAGGCAAGCTATTGAAAAAAAAAAATAATTAAAAATATAACGTTATTCGCCGGCAGCCAAATGGGTGTTGGTGGGCCACATGCGGTACTCAGGCCGTATGATGTGTAGGCCTATATTCGAGTAATCATCCTGGTGATCTTGTGATGTGTTTAACTGTTAGATTAAGTACGACAAAAAAGTAAAAACCATTTTTTTTAGAACTTAGATGCTGATGTTAAGTAGATGCAAAGTATAAGGCCGAATAGCTTACCAAACGCAAAGCCCTCCCTTAATTTTGCTTTTCAATAGCAGGATCAATATTATGCAATATGTGCTTTTGATCAATTATCGTGTGTTCAAATGTGACTAGTTTTTTTAGACAATGGATAATGTAAAAGTCTATCTATGTTTGTAATGTTATTTGAGCTAATAAACACGCCGAAATATTCTTGATTAAAACAAACGTTTGTGTCTGCTGTGAACAACAAAAGTAAATACATGATTGTGTGTAAAGCCTGCACGGTATAGTCTCTGATCTATTGATGTATTAGCTGATGTCTTGACAACTTACCACCTAACTAACACCTCTTTTCGTTTTTTTTTAACAAAATTACAAGGACAATTTTTATATTTCTCTTCTGAATGTACACATGTGGCGAACTGTAGTTGTATTTGTACAATTTAAAATTATATATTTTAATGAATTATGCCTAAAATATATTAAATAAAACATAGCATTCAATGCCCCATGCCCACCCCCTTAAAGAGTAAGTTCCATTCCTTGTACAGCCTATATTTTTTCAATTTATTTTATTATTCTTTTCATGGACTTTTTAAATGCAACACTTTGCGCCGTTGAATATTTTTTTGCACCCAAGAAATAAATAATGGATCTTAACATATACCAAACATATGCACGCAATACAAATACTATTAAACATTTATTAAAATTTAGTAGGCCAACTTTTATGCTAAAGTAAATAAACAGTTAAGCCGGTTAGGTAGCTCTGCAGTAGGCAATTGCTATGAGTAAAGAGTGATTGTAGGGAAAGCCACAGAGCGAGTTTAAGCTGTGTTTTTTTTTTAAAAAGAGCAACAGATAGATGTTATAAGGTCTAAATTAGATCGTGCCTGTGTACCGAAAAAAAAATGTTTATCAGCATATAACTTATTCTGTTTTAAATTATCATAGTACATATTGATTTCTATCAATGAATGAACTGGTTATAAATGAGTTTAAAAAAATTGTGGTTTCATAATTAAAATTTTTGGTATTGAAAATTAATTGATAAACAATTGATGGTTACAAACAAAAATACAACATAATTTTAAAAAAATAATAGAAAGAAAATAACATTTTGTTTTTAGTTTACAATGACTTATGTTAAAAACCTTTAAAGTTATCACTCATTTTCAAATTATTAAGTTGAAGTTCATTATCGGGGATCGAAGACATGCTTTTAAGAAAAAAAATATGATGGTTAGACATTAGGCATCATATTAATGCTGAAAGCTCCGCTCGTTAATTTTAACAGAAAATTCGTATTAGCAGAATTTTTACTACAATATTCATAATGTGTAACTTAATGACCCTCTTGTTCATGAGCGCATAATAATATAGAGTCTATAAATATTGATATTTGTAAGCTAGAGTGATCTAGGTTAGATCATAACAAAGCAGTTCTGTTCCAGTTTCGTCACAAAAAATTAGTTCCGTAGTCTCCAAAATATCTGTTCCTTCGGTAGCCAAAAACTAGAGATTACCTAGGTGTACTGTATTTTTAATGGTTAACAGTTAAGATAGCTTTGATAGCCTATAACATTTGGAAGGGTCTTGATAAAGTCATGTTTATTTATTTTTTTTTTTAAAGTGAACACTTCTTTCTTTATGCCTACATTTCTTGGCAACCAAGTTGTGTCTGCACCAATCAGTTCACTTCTACAACAAGCCACGCGGACCGCATGAAAATACGACTATGTCGATGTATGGGGAATCACGTTGCGCTTGAACTAAATTGTATGAATGGGGATTCAAGCAATTATTATAACTGTAAAATCACGAGATCTACAGGCCTCAACAGTTATGTGCCAAGCGAAATAAAGGTAAACACAACGACTAAACTATATTACCTTCAACTTGTAAAAATTTAACTGACGCACAACTTTGTATAAAATGTCTAAAATACTAAAGTGATAATAACATTTATTCAAAGTAATACTGTCGAGTTAAAATAACCCTCTTATTATTTAAAACTGTAAGGGGAAAATATAATTTCAATAAGCTTAGATATTTTATTATAATTGACTACCTAAATAATGACTTTTTCCCTCGCTCCTCTCTCTCCTTGCTTCTCACGCACGCTCTGTTTGTTATTATCTCTCTCTATCTCTCTCTCTCTCTCTCTCTCTCTCTCTATCTCTCTCTCTATCTCTCTCTCTCTCTCTCTTTCTCTCTCTCTCTTTCTCTCTCTCTTTCTCTTTAAATCTTTAGAAAAGTAAAGCAAATGTGAATTAAATTGTAATAATCTTAAACAAAGCATATTCAATTACAAAAAGTTTTTAAAAAAATAAAACCAATTATTTTGTAAAATTACAGGCAAATAGGTGATAGCCTATAAATAATTTACATAAATAGACAGCATCTTTTACAATTTAAAAAAAAAAAATTTCAAAACAAAACTAAAGAGTTATGATAACAGAGATTAATGTCTTTTAATAAAACTGAACAACTCAAAATTAGATTAAAAATATGTAGTGGTTTTTTTCCTCTATTAAAAAAATGTTAGTCTTTATAACTTTGATATAATAATGCTTTCATTCTGATGTGAGGTGATAGAGAATAATTATTGAAAATTTAAACTTTAGGAACTTCTTCAACCGCGAAAATCCTGAAAACATTTTTGGCAAGTTGCCCTACATTGACGTCAGTGTGTACACATTGTGCACATGGCAAACTATTCTATAGAATAACAACAGAGGTAGAGCCAGTGGAACACAAGGTAAGCTATGTTAAAATTAATCATGTCTACGTCAGCCACTGATTTTAATACATGACATTTTGAAATGAATGCTTCACAATATATCTTTATAGGACTAGCTTTAACCTGTAGACCTACAGTTAACGAAAAGAAATGTTTAGCCAAAAGTCTAATATAATAAGATTCTCTTAATGTCATGAAAATGTCAGCAAGATGAACTTACAAATAGCCTGCAAAGAGTTTACAATAAGTGGCATCTTTTGTCTGTTCTTATGACAAACACTTCGGCTACAAACTGAGACAGTTTGCATGATTAAACTAGTCAAATAAAGAGTGCTAATTTTTTTATATATAATTAGTAATGATCGTAAATGTTTCCGAATTAATACTCTATTTTTTTGCCGCAGATGGCCCTAGACAGGACCCAAACAGAACAAGAGAGATTGATTGAAGAGCATGGTAAAAAAAATATCATTTAAGAAATTGTTATGTTTTACGTTTAATATAATATATTATATACAGTTTGTATAGAATGTAGAAGAGCTCGTAACGATTGTAATTTTAAAAGCAAAGAAATTGTGTGTGTTTGTGTGGGTGGGTGGTTGGGTGTGTGTTAAAAAGATAGAAGACATGTATTGGCTGATGGGGTTTGGGGAATAAATTGAATGCGTCACATAAACCGAAACCTAACACTAAAAGAGTCACCAAAGAAATTAAAAAGAAAAAAAATTAAAAGTAATGTTCAAAGAGCAACAGATAATACATCTGTGGGGAAGATGTGTGGCATCTTATAGCAAATCGAAAGTTGTGCGTAAAAGAGAGAGGGGCAGAGTGAGGAAGAGAGAGAGTGAGAGAGAGAGAGTGAGTGAGAGAAAGAGAGAGAGAAAGGGAGAGAGAGGGAGGAAGAGAGAAGAAGACAAATGTGTATGGTATTAAAAGAGAAATAAAAAAAATAATAGGAGGAATTACGATATATGTAGACCACCTTAGAGTGATCAATAGAAAAAGTTTACTAGATATTGTTTCTGACTGTTACGAACCGGTTCTTACCAGAGCTCGCTTGATTCGCTTTGTCTAGGGCTTATTATATTAATTACAAAAATCATTAATTATTAGATTAAAGTTTATTTATTTAAAAACTACACCTTTAACGGCCATTCCTCAAAAACAACAAAACTACTCCACAACATTACGTCATTTCCCTTTTCCCACAAAATACGTCACAAAATACTAAGCATAGTAGATTAAGCAACACCTACACTCTCTTAACAACACACAATCACAATATATATTCAAGTCCTTAGTACTGACAGTAATTATATGGCAATATTTTAATAATAATTGTAGCATAATTAAATTGTTTAATAGCTACTTCTCCTTGCAGATGATAGATCCGCTAAGAAAAAAGAAGAGCATCTCTTCTATTATTCATTGTTAGAATTGAGAATGATTTACCTTCGTACATGACGTAAAGTATTTTCAGTTGATGCATGTAATACAAAAATTCAGTCTCAATTTAAATTATTCAGTATTTGTGAAACATACAATTTAGTATCAGTATTCACATAAGAACGTATTTAAAGATATTTGATGTATATAAAAAAATGTAAATTTGTTTTAAAAGTTATACTGGAAAAGGGACACATAGGCCTATAAAAGAATTGAAAATATTTTTTTTTAAAATTATATTAAAAAGGTCCATTATTTAATCACCTTTTCAGTTACACATGAAACCCAGGTAACAGAAGGTGGAGAAGCAGATCTGAGCAAACTTTTTTTGGCTGTAAGAAGAATCCAGGTCACCAACACTTCATACCTGTCCAAGTTTTTAACATCATCCACCTGCCTGATGGTTACCGTGACCACGAAATATTTGAGTTGATCAAAGCTACAGCTGACCTGACTGTCAGGGTATGTGTTAAAATGACCAGTACAGAAAGACCTGCATTTTGGCCAAACACAACAGGCCCATACGCCTGTTTTGACATGCGAGGGAGTGACGTCATGAGAGTAGGGACTGGGATGATCTGGAGTGTGGTCAAGTGGACAGAAAACAACAGCAGAGGAACGTGTACATGTCAAAAGTGTCAATCCTCGGACCCACACAGCAAAGTGTGGGGGGAGGTAAGGATGTACACAGCTACACATCTTGTTTTTGACGGCTCAGAGGCATTAAAAACCACGTGTAGATTATTCTATGACATACACGACAATCCACAGGTCACTCTTGATGGCTGGAGAGTTCAAGAGGCAAACATCAAAGACGACTGGTGTTTGTTGAAATGTGTGACGTGTGACGTCAGTTTACTTGATAAACTGGGCACCATGTGGACACACTGGTTTGATCTGTGGAATAAAATATACACCAAATACAGGAAATCTAGAGATAAGGACAAGTTGACATTCATAATATCACACCCACACGGATGTCCGAAACAGATCTCTGTAGGTAATTGGATCAAACGGTACTCTGTGGAGGGTAACTGGACCAAGTACACCTATACAACATGTACATGTCCAGGTAGTAGTGGGGCTTTTGTACACCCCTTTGGGAATTATAATGATTGGTCGTATACTGGCCGCCATGTCCACAGTGGCGTAATCTCTGAGGGAATAAATGCCAGCTCCAGTGGTCGAGATATGCCAATATTTCGGTAATGTTAGAAATATCATGTCCACATTGGAATTAACTGTGAGGGCACACATGCTAGTACCCGTGGTCGAGACATGCCAATGTCTCAGTAATGTTAAAAGAATATTATTTGAAACAATTGTCATAATATTTTAATAATGTTAGTATCCACACTCAGTGCTAACAACGATACACTGTACAAAAAAATTGTTTAACAGTATGAAACATACTCTCAACGCCCACCCTGGGAAGACCCACACCACTAACACCACCGCCCTACATATAACTATATTATCTCAAGTTCATATAATATACAACAACATAATTTTGCTAGTTACACTTTATAGTATGTAAATATTTTATGCAAACTTTATTTTTTAACTCAAAGTATCAATAAGTTATGTTTGTGTATTTATATATCTTGCCCAAGTCGGATTACCCGCTACAATATTTTGACAGCCCAATTACCCTCTTTTGTCTGGTTGCAGTCAGATCATCTGCTGTAATATTCTGGGAGTCAGATTACTGAGAGTAGTTTTGTCAAATTCAGATTCCCCGATATAGTCTTGTCCCAGTCAGATTACTCACTGTAATATCATCACGGCAATATTACCCACTGTAGTCTTTCCACGGTCAAATTAGCCGCTGTACTTTTGTCACAGCCCAGATTACCAGCTGTCTTGTCACAGCCCAGATTACCAGCTGTCTTGTCACAGCCCAGATTACCAGCTGTCTTGTCACAGCCCATATTACCAGCTGTCTTCTCACAGCCCATATTACCAGCTGTCTTCTCACAGCCCATATTACCAGCTGTCTTGTCACAGCCCAGATTACCAGCTGTCTTGTCACAGCCCAGATTACCAGCTGTCTTGTCACAGCCAGATAAATCCCTTAAGTTTTTGTCGCAGATCAAATGCTGTGGTGTTACTGGATCCTTACAACATGGGTGAATTCAATCACACAGGACGATGCGTTGGCTTGACAACGGGGCTATAAAGCCCTTCTTAGGCCAGACATGAAAGAGATTAAACTAGATAATGTCAACTGAGACACTGTTTTAATACACTTGTTGGGAAAGGAGGGACATGACTATATTTTTGAAGGCAAATTCCTATTGTATTTTGTGCTAGATGTGTATGATTTATTATTTGGACCTTTCATTTATTGTTAACTTTAGTGATTTTCTTTCGTATGCAATGTTATTACTGTATTTCACAGTTTGCCGATATGTAAAGAACTTGAGCTTTTAAACTTCACATGGTTATCTTGACTTCTTACTACACGTTAGCCTTGTAGGGAATAGAAGAGGTGCTTGAGTCCTAGACTCTTGCATTGTTTACTGTGATCAAACGAAGGGGACCAAATCCTATAAAATGTTATATACAACATAGATCCTCCATCATTCTTTTTCCATTTTAAATGGAAATAAAATTAGAAGTGTCATTTTTGTGCATGTTATTGTTTAAAAAAACAACAACAGAGGTTTAGGAGATGATTGGAATGATAGAAGAGATCTGGTTTAATATTTAAGCGGTGGATATTGTGTGTGTTGGGGGAAAGGATTAGTTTGCAGTCACGGAATTAGAAGCAGTGGTAAATATATTTTGAGTTAAAAAAATGAGAAAAAATTATACAAAATATTGACAGGGAAAATACATATCTAATCAAACATAAACCAGAAAATATGAAACTTGTATCATCAATACCAAATCATTAACGATGTCTTGTTACTTTCAATAACCATTATAATCCTCATCCACATCAATATTTTCCCTGCTATTGTTAGCTGTTTCCACCTGATTAGTATATCACGAACTCAAATAAATGCAGATAACATTCACAAATATATACACATTTCGAATCATCAATCAATTAAAAGATGCCTTTCTCAGAAGTGAAACACGGGAACATTAGAGAGTAAATTAATTATAAAACGGTCGTCTGCTTAGATCATTGGCTTATAATATGTTTTGTGGCGTAAATAAAATTAGAAGACAGCAACATTTAAAATTAATTCTTGTAACTAAATTTAGTTAAAACGAGCTGTAATCGTCATGCTTTTTCCTGTTGCACATAAGCCTACAGATGATCCTATTACCAGATTCGTTTGCCTTTTATTCAAACAGTCACAAAATTAAATCTTTCATATAAACAGAAGATATAGCCACAGTAAAATCATTATTCATTTCTCATTGTATTACATAACATGGCAGCTTACCCCAATACAAATACAAATCTGGATATTGAAACGAATAAGGTACAGTGAATGGAATAATCGAAAATGAAAAATATATAAGATTCAAAATCACTGTTGAATAATAATGGTGGACACTCTGAGATAAGTCCTAACTGCTATTGCGCAATAACAATTCCTTATTAAAAAAAAACAAACTATCTAATTAATGTTGTTTACTTTTCTAACATCATTTCGTTTTGCGAGAGAGAGAGAGAGAGAGAGATCGATATATAGATATATATATATGTATTATACCTACCTTACTCCTTATTGCGTCCCATAACTCATTTTTTTTTCTGTAATATGACCTTAAATTACCAAATCTTAATCACTCATATGTAATTATTAACAGAAAATGAATTCATTGAGGCTGATTTCACGCTTGGGAAATCCTTTAGATTTCATGAGTTGTTAAATTATTAAATGTTAAGCCAACCCTGCCACTTTTCGTGCACTTAAACTACATTTTCTTCCTCTAAAAATTGTAAAATTATAATCTTAAATTTACAACATTTTACAACTAAACTCTTGTTTCTAAAAAAAAATTTGATAAATTGATATCTTCATAAAAAATATAGCCAAATGTGTGCCTTTGTTTTCTACTGTAATGGAAAATCGAACAATAAATAAGTCTTTTATCAAAGAAGAATATCTTAAATGTGTTTCGCGTCCATACCAGTCTCATTTTTGCCTGTTTGTCAGTCTGTCTCACTACTGCTAGGTAGTCAGTATGTCTAGCCACTACCTGGCTGGTCGGTCGTCTCACCACTTTCTGGTTGGTCGGTCAGTCTCACCACTTCCTAGTTGGTTGGTCAGTCTCATCACTACCTGGTAGGTCAGTCTGTCACACCACTGCCTGGTTGGTCAGTCTGCCTCACCACTACCTGGTTGGGCGGTCAGTCTCACGCCTGACTGCTTGGTCGGTCAGTTTCTCCACTGACTGCTTGGTCGGTCAGTCTCACCACTGCCTGGTTGGTCAGTCAGTCTCACCACTGCCAGGCTGGTCGGTCAGTCTCACTACTGCCTGGTTGGTCAGTCAGTCTCACCACTGCCTGGTTGGTCAGTCTGTCTCACCACTGCCTGGTTGGTCAGTCAGTCTCACCACTACCTGGTTGGTCAGTCAGTCTCCCCACTGCCTGGTTGGTCAGTCTGTCTCACTACTGCCTGGCTGGTCAGTCAGTCTCACTACTGCCTGGTTGGTCAGTCTGTCTCACCACTGCCTGGTTGGTCGGTCAGTCTCACAACTTCCTGGTTGGTCAGTCAGTCTCCCCACTGCCTGGTTGGTCAGTCTGTCTCACCACTGCCTGGCTGGTCAGTCAGTCTCACCACTGCCTGGTTGGTCAGTCTGTCTCACCACTGCCTGGTTGGTCGGTCAGTCTCACCACTGCCTGGTTGGTCGGTCAGTCTCACCACTGCCTGGTTGGTCAGTCTGTCTGACCACTTCCTGGTTGGTCAGTCTGTCTCACTACTGCCAGGCTGGTCAGTCAGTCTCACTACTGCCTGGTTGGTCAGTCTGTCTCACCACTGCCTGGTTGGTCGGTCAGTCTCACTATTCCCTGGTTGGTCAGTCTGTCTCACCACTGCCTGGTTGGTCAGTCTGTCTCACCACTGCCTGGTTGGTCAGTCTGTCTCACCACTGCCTGGTTGTTAAGTTTATCTGAATATGTACTGAGTCTTCCGGTTATGATTCGGATGATGTGTTTAACATTTTGTTTAACATGTTCAATGGGAACACCAGCCTTAGTGTGAAGTGGCTTAGAGTACTTTTCAAATGGTAAATAGAGTACCTGCAAACAAAAAAAAAGGGGGTGGGGGAGGGGAACAGAAGCCTGAAAAACTCAAAAGGAAAGGCGAACCGTAATACTTTATAAAAAAAATTGTGCTTGCCGACAGTAAAGTACCTGGGTGTTACCATTCAAAGAGAGGTCCGCTGGGACGAGCATATTAACAATGTATGTAACCAAGCAAACCAAGCCTTGGGGTTCTTAAGGCGAAATCTAAAGATTGGCAACTCCTGTGTGAAAGAAAGAGCATATAAAGCCTTTATCCGTCCGATTTTAGATTATGCATCTTCAGTCTGGGACCCATTTACCCAGAAGAGCATTGACAGGTTGGAGGCGGTCCAGCGACGAGCAGCACGCTTTGTCCTAAACCGCTACAGGAATACCTCTAGTGTTGGCAGCATGCTAGAAACACTAGGCTGGTCACCATTGGAGAAACGACGACGACAATCCAGGCTCTCCATGATGTACAAGATAAATAATGGGCTGGTCCACTGTTCCAGTATTAAACAGAAACTCGTCCCTCTCCCCCATAGACAGCGACGAGGCCATGACAGGCAATTCAGGCTCATACCAGCAAGAAGCCAGTATAGGAGCTGCTCATTCCTGCCCAAGACAATCAGGGACTGGAACCATCTTTCAAAAGGAACAGTTGAGGCGACAACACTAGACACATTTGTGTCTATTGCCTCAAGCCTTCAAACCCCTAGTGCATAATTTCCTCATCACCACCAGTAACAGAAACATTGCAAATCCCATCTACATGCATAGGAGCCAAAATGATCAATAAATTGATCGTGGGCCCTAAGATATAGAAGAAGAAGAAGACAGAGAACAGGACAGTGTGGGGTAGGGGAGCTATTAAGAAAGTAATAAAGAATATTTCGTAGCTTCGCGCGTCGCAAAGTAGGTGCTGGCGGCGCCGGCTGTATGTTGTGCAGGCCTGTCTTAACGTAATTTTTCTATCTTTGGTCCCCCTGCTCTAAAAAGTTGAAGCATTGCCCTACCACACAACGGAAAATAAATGGTCTATTTGAAATAGAAAATATTTTTTAGTCAAACAAGTTCAAAATTTGGGCTCGGGATCACGGAGGCAAGTATATAAATTTCAAGGTAGTCGATACTATTTTAACGTTATCTTAGAGCATATGCCCAGATGAATCGATATTTTTTTAAAAAGTATTGTAAGGACCACATTATTTAGTTGAATTAATTGTAGTGTCAAGTCTGTTGAGGAATCTGTATTACTGAAATACATCACCTCTTGAGAAAAGGAAAAGAATATAAATCTAAATGTTACTTCTTAGGATTATTTATCGGTTTTGTTCTTTCTTCGAATAATCAACTTTATCTACTACAGCGTCTTCATTTTCTTCGCCTGCTGGATGTCGTGAAAAAGATTTATTGTATCCTTAAACAGGCCAATTTTTACTCTAAGAATTTGGGCTGTAAATGTTATGACATATTTTATGATCAGCGTGATTCATTCCCTATGTTGAAACAATGATAAGAGTTAGTGTAACCTACATTTATTCAAATGTGTATTCAATTTTTTGATATTAAACGATTTACATGTATATACCAAATAGTTTATCTTGTTAGCAAAAATTTAAGTCTATTTCTTTTTAAATCAATTTTTCCCATCATTCGTGTGAAAGTAAATAAATAGGCCTACATTCAATTTCAAACACCAATGTTTGTTTCCATACCAAAAAAATCGTTTAATTTATAAACAAATATGTAAGTTGTAGATTTTACGAATTTTTTTTTTATTTGAAAAATAATTTTATAAACCAAAAAACTTTGATACATTGGTCACTTTATCATGAAATGAACAAATTGTTGTAACTGATTTTTTAAAATTAGAAACTAAAACTAACTATATGACTCTTTTAAATGTAATTGAGTTTGATTTTGGAAATAAGTTTAAAAAAAAAATTGCCTCACATTTATTGTATCGTCTCCAAGCTAGTAATGAATCATTACAAGACCATTGACATGATTAGTTTTACATTTGCAAGGCTACAACTACCTTTAACAAATCTTAGTTTACCGTGTCTTCAAACCATTCCTACTTTTAAGATAGCGTGCTGCCGCTTATTGGTGCAAGGCTTGAGGGTCTCATCCAATCTTTCACTTGATATTACAACGCCCAATCGGCGTATGGTGACAGTGTTGTAAAACTTGGGATACCAAACTAAATAAACCAGCTGCTTCTCGGGATAGCTGTACAAGGAAGGTCATTGAATCTTTTCAGTTTAAATTTTCTTTTAGTTGTTGTGTTGTATTTTTCGTTCTACGGTTTTATTATAAAAGATGTTGACTTCTTTTTTTGAATATATTTTTTGCTGTTTTGTTTTTTAAGAAGTCTGTTCATGCATTATATTTTTATTTAAACCATAGTGTAATTGGAAATTAACATATTGTTGTCTTAAGCGAAAAAAACAACAAAGATAAGTGTATGTACAAGATAAAACAAAAATCCGTGGATGTTGTGTCCATATTGTCGACATTTGCAGATTGCACTGACGGATCTTCTGAGGGAATGTTAACATTTGTGGATTATCTAAGAATCTTCTGAAGCTATGTCTAAATCTTTGTTCAACAGCACTAAATATCGTTTATCATAATGTCGACATCAATGAATTCACATATAAAATGTGATCGTTATGCTAAAACATGTGGTTTATGTTAATGTGAACAGAAGATTTCACGAAAAAAAGAATCATTTCCGATATCCTTGATTACATATTAATTAAAAGTATTTTAAAAAGTTAATAACTGAAACATATATGCATATAAATAAATAAATAAATCTATATATACATTATATATATATATATATATTTATTTATTTATTTATTTATTTATTTATTTATTTATTTATTTATTTATTTATTTGTTTATTTATATAAGAGAATTCAATTTTTGAATTAAGCGATTCTACGTCCATTTAAAAAATGAATATCAATTCGTTTAAATTATTTAAAATATATTCTTCCTAAATATTAAAAAAAATACCTAATAACAAATTTTCTAAAAAGAATTATAGCGATAAAATTGTTTAAGTATTGAGTTAAATTAGTTTTATTTATAAAAACAAGCTAAACGCTGAAAAGAATCAAAGCAAATTTATCAAATGAAAAAGTTTGATATAAGTTATAAGTGTATAAATTAACTTGTATATTACAACAATCTGAAACGTTGAATGTATACGACTCAAACTTTAAAATCTAACAGTATACCCGCATACGTTTCTGCACGTTGTTATCAAGGTAGTGTACGGTCGACATTTTTTGTGACAATAAATTATATTTAAACCTAACTTAAGACCTTCAATTAATTATAGCTGAACATTTTAAATTCGTTTTAGCTATCTAAGTGTAATTTTGAAAATAAAAGTTAGATTCTAATATTAAATATCTTATTTATGTATATATTGATACTAATTTTATTATTTTTCTCTTCTGTTTAAACCACAGATGAATCAACATGTTAATGTAACTCATGCAGACATAATGACACCAAGAAAAAGTAAAATATAGATTATTTTTTTGAAATTACACCTTTAAAATTAAAAAAAATATATATTATATGTATATTTCTAAATATATAAATATATATATATATATAATATACATCTGATATTTATCCGAAAAAGATACAAGACAGTGTGTTACACACAATAAATAAAGACTAGAAAAAAGAGACAAGAGAGATACAATTCTTTATTACATACAATTTATAACTGATACGTAAATGAGTGAAATTATTTTATGGATGAAGCATATAAAGACTGACAACTTTCTAAGAAGAGATAAAACTTTGTGTTTGATTGAACACGATTAATTGGTGAGGGAAGCCGATGTTTTTGATCGAGGGAAACATATGGTTATTGATTAGGAAAATCAAGAAACAGATTTTTTTCATTGAGAAACAGATCATAGTAAGAAAAATGTAGATGGGAAAGAGAAAGAGATAGAAAAATTGAGAGTGAGTAAAAGTCTTATGTGAGGCACTATGTAATAAACAAACATAATTAGAGAGAAAACATATTAATTTTTGTAAACCTTCGTATCATTTCAGCATTGCCGGAAAATGACTTAGATAACTGTGGAGAAGATGGTTGCCAGGAAGTCAGTCAAAAAGACGACCTGCGTAATGACGGCCACCAAGATGATGACTTAGATGAGACTGCAAATAATCAAGATCATGATAACACTCATGCCAATCATGAAGACGACGTGACATATAACAAGGAAAATGGAGCCTGTCTTTTCTATGGTGATTATTTACTTGTATAATCATCACTGACGAAACTTCTAAAACACTTTAAATCCTTTCTTAAGATAAATTTTAAAAAAATTAATTGATGCAATCTCAGGGTACTGCAATTTAAATTCATAAATGTATATTTAAATTTTAATATTTATATTTAAGATAAATGTGTCTCTTCCAGTTTATATAAGAAATGTGTGTCGTACAGTATTTAACTTCGTGTGTACAATAAATGAAATCTCATTCAAAAGAGATAATAGATTAACAGCAACAAGAAAAATGCATTAAAATAGTTAACTAAAAAAATATTAAAATGCGCTCTCTTTTCGATTTTGTCAGCTGAACATGAAACCCAGGTGTTGGATGGAGGAGAAGCAGATCTACAAAAACATCTTGTTGGATGTAAGAAGAATCCAGGTCACACCAATTTTGTGCCTATCAACGAGTTTGACATCCATCACATGCCAGAAGGCTACCACGACAATGACCTAGTTGAGTACATTAAATCTACAGCAGACCTTACTGTCAGGGTGCACGTTAAAATGACCAGTCCAGAGAGACCAGAAATGTGGCCGAACACCAAAGTGCCGTATGCCTTTTATAACTTGCGGGGACGTGACGTCATGAGGGTAGGGACTGGGATGGTTTGTCACGTGTTCAGGTACACAGAGAAATTGAAAGTGAGAACTTGTAGATGTGAACATCAGAAATCTAAACATCAGGAATGTAAACATCTGGAATGTGAACATCAGGAATGTAAACATCAGGAATGTGAACATCTGGAATGTGAACATCAGGAATGTGAACATCAGGAATGTGAACATCAGGAATGTAAACATCAGGAATGTGAACATCTGGAATGTGAACATCAGGAATGTAAACATCAGGAATGTGAACATCTGGAATGTGAACATCAGGAATGTGAACATCAGGAATGTGAACATCAGGAATGTAAACATCAGGAATGTGAACATCTGGAATGTGAACATCAGGAATGTGAACATCAGGAATGTAAACATCAGAAATGTGAACATCAGGAATGTGACCATCAGGAATGTAAACATCAGGAATGTGAACATCTGGAATGTGAACATCAGGAATGTGACCATCAGGAATGTGAACATCAGAAATGTGAAAATCAGGAATGTGAACATCAGGAATTCGAACATCAGGAATGTGATTATCAGGAATGTGAACATCAGAAATGCGACCATAAGGAATGTGACCATCAGAAATGTGAGCATAAGGAATGCGACCATCAGAAATGTGAACATCAGAAATGCGAACATCAGAAATGTGAACGCAAGAAATTTGAACATCAGAATTGTGAACATCAGGATTGTGAACATCAGGAATGTGAACATTCAGACACAGTCAGGACAGAATGGGGAATTATAGAAATAGCTACTGCCACACACGTGGTCTTTGATGAGCTCGAGGCGAGACACACCACGTGTCGGTTTTTCTATGACAGACACGACAGTCCTCTGGTCACTCTTGATGACTGGACGATGGTGAAGGCTAGCATTGAAGACGACGGATGTGTGTTGTACTGCTCGACACGTGACGCAGATTTACTTGATAAACTTGAGGTTATGTGGGGACGCTGGCGTGATCTATGGGACAAAGTGGATCACAAGTACAAGAGCTCTGGGAATCAGGGCAAGTGGACCTTCATCGTATCCCACCCGCACGGCTGTCTTAAACAGCTTTCTGCTGGACACTGGATAAACAGGTACGAGGCGAGAGGGGGCTGTAGCAGGTATACGTACACAGCAAGTACATGTCCAGGAAGCAGTGGGGCTTACGTCCAACCCATGGGTTATACTGACTGGTATTATTTTGATCGACATGTCCACAGCGGGGTCAATTCCGAGGGGAAAAATGTTAGTGGCATTGGTCGGGACTACTATCACTAAGTATTTCGATTTAGAGGAGCAAAAAATATTGAATATTTTAAACATTATTTAATACTATATAAACATGTCAACTGCTTATTTTTATTATGGAGATAAAGCTTTAATACTTAACCTTTTTTGTATATTATTGTAAAATTTCACTTACAAATAGTATACAGAAATCTTTTTATATTGTTTTTCTTAACTCTTTCTATTTCAGTTATATGAACTTATTTTTAAACTTTTATATGAAATAGATTTTACTATGTTCATTTTGATATTGATTCTTCATTTTTTTTAAATATAATTTTAAAATATGTGTATAAGCTTTCTTTTTATTGATAAAATAGACAAATAAAAACCACAAATGTATCTTGTTTTTTTTTTTTTTTAAGTTTATGTTGGTTCCATTTAACGGTAACATTGACATACAATTACAAATCACGTTTTTTTTTTTTTTTACTGAAAATTTAAATTCAAGTTTGATGGGTTTGTTTGATATTGATTCTTCATTTTTTTTAAATATAATTTTAAAATATGTGTATAAGCTTTCTTTTTATTGATAAAATAGACAAATAAAAACCACAAATGTATCTTGTTTTTTTTTTTTTCTAAGTTTATGTTGGTTCCATTTAACGGTAACATTGACATACAATTACAAATCACGTTTTTTTTTTTATTTACTGAAAATTTAAAGTCAAGTTTGATGGGTTTGGCATAGATGTTTAAGTTATTTCGCGCATACTTGAATGTGTTGTCATGATGAACATAGCTCTAGTGAGCTTCAGATTGGATGATGTTTGTACAAGTTCATCTCTGTGAGACAACGGTAAAGCTGTTAAATCTGCATCATTACCAATGATGTATCAGTGCCATTTGTGTGCGACAGTGTCTCCAGCATGTTTGCTGGGTGAATTTTGAACAACAGCTGTCGTTTTTTTTGTTTTTTTTTCGTTACGGCATTCACTGTCTGCCCCTCTTTCGTCAAGGTTTGCATCTAGTGTTGCATTAAGAAAATGTGAGGGTTAGAGTTCTGGATGTGTGGGGAAAGGGGAGGGGCAGGGACTTTGACAGAGCAAATATTAGGCACATCATTCCCAGATCAAGCTGTTGCTCTGCCCACCCACCCTTCTATATAACCCAATTAAATTTTAAATACACTCATATTTAAACGAAATACTTTAACGACCTTAATAAAAGTGCTAACGTATTTTGCTTGTCTTTGATTCCAATACGTATATGTATGTGTTGATAGAAAAGTGAAGGGTGGTGGTTAAGAGATTTTTTTTTTTTTTGTTCAGAATATGACATAAACGTAAACGGTAAGGAAAGGATTGTGTTCCATTTGTACTTACCTCGTAACACTATATGCAGGACAAAATAAATATCGGTAAACACAATAACATTAGACAGAGAAACAAATAACAGAATGCTTTGGTAGAATTATCAGTGTATGGAATCAGTGAATAAATGTTACCATTTAAACTAGTTTTGAGTTTTGAAAAATGTCGAACAACCCATACAGAGGTGTTGACTAAGACCATGGGAACATTTTCATATTTATGAAATAGCAACGAAAGTAATTTTATTTTACGGTTGCTGGTCACCACAACATGAGGAACTGTATCAAAGGATCGCGGCATCAACATGGTTTAGAACCACTGTTATAGACGAATAGAAAATATTGTTTAAAATTGTGAATCTATAAAGCGTCTTAGTATGCTAGTGTCTTAGTATGAAAGAGTCTTAGTATGAAAGTGTCTTAGTATGAAAGTGTCTTAGTATGATAGTGTCTTAGTATGCTAGTGTCTTAGTATACTAGTGTCTTAGTATGCTAATGTCTTAGTATACTAGTGTCTTAGTATGCTAGTGTCTTAGTATGCTAGTGTCTTAGTATACTAGTTTCTTAGTATGATAGTGTCTTAGTATGCTAGTGTCTTAGTATGCTAGTGTCTAAGTATGCTAGTGTCTTAGTATGCTAGTGTCTTAGTATACTAGTGTCTTAGTATGCTAGTGTCTTGGTATGCTAGTGTCTTAGTATGCTAGTGTCTTAGTATGATAGTGTCTTATTATGCTAGTGTCTTGGTATGCTACAACTCTGAAATGGGCATGCTGGCAGTGGCTCTAATTGGACCATATGACCCAATCGGAACAGGCCGCTGTGTACACCATGCAACGTGACTTGACCTAGAAAACCATTGGAGCAGAGTGACATAACCTATGCCTATTACCAGGTGTTGTTGTGCTACATTTACAGCAGTGCGCAGTTAGCGTAAATTTATTTACAACCACTGTGAATAAGAGACGGGCGCATTCCAGTGTAGTTTTGTTCTTGTGACATAAAGAAGCTGACTCAACATTGTTTACATTGAACTTTTTATAAACACTAAAGACTTTCCATATTGGAGGCTACAAACAAAGGTAAGACTTACGTCTTAGATAGGGTTATTAATTGTATCCGTGATGTACGTAATCTTATTACAATTTAGCTTATTAGTAATATCTGTAATATCATTATTAGTAAATAAGTTGAAGATTCATGTTATGGCTATATTAACAGCACGGTAAAATTGTTGTTAGCAGCACAATATTTTAATCAGAACAAAAGTGTGGACATTAGAATATCATGGCATGACCTTAAAAAAGAGCCTAGTATCTCCATGATAAGAGCAATGCATGTCCATTAAAAATAGTAAACTACTCCCATGATTTGAGCACATTTGGAGGTAAGATAAGCATATATTTCTAAAACATAAGTGCTTAGTAGAAGAACATGGTAGGGCAATGAAACGATCATATTTTGCCAATAAGAACATTTTTAAATGGTCATACATAGAGAATAATATGGCCATAAGAAGAGCTTAGTATGGAAATAAGAGGAGCATAGTAGGACAATAAGAAGAGCATTGTATGATAATAAGAAGAGCTAAGTCTGGCATAACAAGAAATTACTGGTATGGCAAGAAGAAGTATGTAGTATGACCACGTGTGAAGATAAGAAGGGCTGAGTATGACCACAAGAGGACTGATAGTATGGCCACAAGAAACCGCTGCATGATCAAATTAGATATTTAAACACAAGAGCCAACATTTGATGTCCATATTTAGCTGACAAAAATAATCGTTATTGGAATTTATTTGTTGTTCAGCATGAACTGAATAACATTACTTAGATAAAAACTTGACTCACAAAAATGACAAGTAGTGTCCAAAATTTGGAGACCAACCGTAAATATTTTTATCATCTGCGGGCCCAACCCCCAATCCCCAGGAACTTATTCTATTTACACCCTAAATTTGTGATCTGTTCATAGAAAAAATTGAAGTATTTATTCCAGGTAGACAATGTTCTATTCCCCCAAGTTATGGACAGTATTCATACTTAGCTGTATTCCTAATGGTTAGTATTGATATTTTTAAAGCTATTTAAGTCCAGTCTCTCAATATCCTCCATCCATCCCTTCCTTCATCTATTGCTTCCTTTATCCATCCCTTCATCATCCATCTCGTTTATTCATCCACCCCTTCCTTCATCCACCCTTTGCTTTAGCCATTACTTCTTTCATCAATCCCGTTCTTTATCCATCACTTCTTTCACCAATTCCTTCCTTTATCCATCAATTCCTTAATCCATCCCTTCCTTCATCCATCCCTGTCTTCAACCATCCCATCCTTAATCCATCCGTTCATTCATCCATCCATTCCTCCCTCCCTTCTTTTTTGCAACCCTCCCTTCATCCATCCATTTCTTCATCCATCCCTTTCTTAATCCTTCCCCCTCTTCAGCAATCCTCTCCTCCTTCACCATCGTTCATATTTCGTATTCGCATTCTTCCCACTTAAACCCAATACACTACTCCCTTCACCCATCGTAGTCATTCCCTCATTTCCCACATTCATTCGCCACATTTTCTCAAAATCTGCTCAACACCCAAAATATATATATATTTTTTTAAATTGCAAAAAATAACTCATACAGAAAAGGTTAATCATTTAAATAAAGTAAGATCTGAATTTATTGTCTTTAAGGCTTTATTTTGTTTCCCTCAGGTGATTACAGCGAAACATTGAGCGTGACGGTCACGGAAGGAACGTCTTACCTATTTAAATCAAACTTCATAGCGTCGTGGTACATTACAAGGAATGGTATCACTGAGATGGTGGCTGTGTGTAATTCAACAATCTGCAAGTCAATGGGTAGGAAAATGTCTAGTATACATATCAGGAAATTAGTGGAACATTTTAGATGTTAGAGAGTTTACTTAAGATATGTAATGCGAGAAAAACATAAATTTAGTTTATTTGCAATATTTCAGCTTTTGAGGCTACCTGCAGTGATAAGATGACTTGTTGAATATGCAGGTGGGTAGAAAATAGAGATGTGTTAATGTCCATATTATAGGGCATAAGTATGTGTCATAGCTACTGAGTGAATATCAGGGGCGCCATTTTCGGCGTTATTTACTCTCACGGGGCGTCGCGTTAACAGTATAAGAACTTTTCAGAGCAGTTTGGGGAACGTCGCATCCAGGCCATTTCTTTTAATAAGAGCAGACAAATGTCTGAATGGGCGTTCAGTAGCAGCGGTGTACGTCCGACGCGTAGGGCCGCACCGTGGTCCGTTTCGCTTCCGAATGATGAGATTGTGCTTCGGTGAATTCCTCTAGAAACACAAACACGCCATAACTTATTCAACATTTTCACATCATTCATTATTTCCTTGGAGCTCTGTGGTCCAAACATTTACCATGGCGCTAAATGCGTTTCTTCGGTCATATACAATTTAAGGGAAATATCTATCAAAAAAACTATTATCCATCATCCTTCATAAGTAGTGACATCTCCCCACTTATGACAAACACCATCGCGATACCACAACAAGGATGTGCGAACAAAAGATAATCAAATAGTGACGTCAGAGTAGCCAAGTCAGCTGACAAGGACGTAATAATTTGTGAAAGTATGGATATGTTTGTAAAACATTCACGTCAATTGGTTTGCTTGACAACATCTCACATATTTTGGCCAACCCAGTATAGACTATACATTTGTGTGTTTTTTTGTTTTTTTTATAGTGGCCTCTTTGTCCATAAACAAGAATTAAACTTTACTTAACAGTCTTTATATAGCACAACAATATAGTTTTACTTTCGTTTAAATAACTCTTTCTACAGCGGAAGATTACCAAGCTGGTTACCTGGACGATAACATGGGGACGTATTTGAACGTAACAGTGTTCGGCAGTATAACAAAAGTGTACTGTTCGCAAACAGTCTGGCTTATAAATGTGATAGGTGAGTGGACCCCAGGGTTTGGGACTTTCAAATAATAAAGCTTAAGGTGTGCGGCTTTGTTTAATGAACGTAAAAGGTGAGTGGGCCCCAGTGTTTGGGACTTTCTCATTATAAATCTTAAGGTGCGTGGCTTTGTTTAATGAACGTAAAAGGTGAGTGGGCCCCAGTGTTTGGGACTTTCTCATTATAAATCTTAAGGTGCGTGGCTTTGTTTAATGAACGTAAAAGGTGAGTGGGCCCCAGTGTTTGGGACTTTCTCATTATAAATCTTAAGGTGCGTGGCTTTGTTTAATGTACGTAAAAGGTGAGTGGGCCCCAGTGTTTGGGACTTTCTCATTATAAATCTTAAGGTGCGTGGCTTTGTTTAATGAACGTAAAAGGTGAGTGGGCCCCAGTGTTTGGGACTTTCTCATTATAAATTTTAAGGTGCGCGGCTTTGTTTAATGAAGGTAAAAGGTGAGTGGGCCTCAATGTTTGGGACTTTCTCATTATAAATCTTAAGGTGCGCGGCTTTGTTTAATGAACGTAAAAGGTGAGTGGGCCCCATTGTTTGGGACTTTCTCATTATCAATCTTAAGGTGCGTGGCTTTGTTTAATGAACGTAAAAGGTGTGTGGGCCCCAGTGTTTGGGACTTTCTCATTATAAATCTTAAGGAGCGTGGCTTTGTTTAATGAACGTAAAAGGGGAGTGGGCCCCAGTGTTTGGGACTTTCTTATTATAAATCTTAAGGTGCGCGGCTTTGTTTAATGAACGTAAAAGGTGAGTGGGCCCCAGTGTTTGGGACTTTCTCATTATAAATCTTAAGGTGCGTGGCTTTGTTTAATGAAGGTAAAAGGTGAGTGGGCCCCAGTGTTTGGGACTTTCTCATTATAAATCTTAAGGTGCGTGGCTTTGTTTAATGAAGGTAAAAGGTGAGTGGGCCCCAGTGTTTGGGACTTTCTCATTATAAATCTTAAGGTGCGTGGCTTTGTTTAATGAAGGTAAAAGGTGAGTGGGCCCCAGTGTTTGGGACTTTCTCATTATAAATCTTAAGGTGCGTGGCTTTGTTTAATGAAGGTAAAAGGTGAGTGGGCCCCAGTGTTTGGGACTTTCTCATTATAAATCTTAAGGTGCGTGGCTTTGTTTAATGAAGGTAAAAGGTGAGTGGGCCCCAGTGTTTGGGACTTTCTCATTATAAATCTTAAGGTGCGTGGCTTTGTTTAATGAACGTAAAAGATTAGTGGGCCCCAGTGTTTGGGACCTTCTCATTATAAATCTTAAGGTGCGTGGCTTTGTTTAATGAACGTAAAAGATGGGTGGGCCCCATTGTTTGGGACTTTCTCATTATAAACCTTAAGGTGCGCGTCTTTGTTTAATGTACGTAAAAGGTGAGTGGGCCCCAGTGTTTGGGACTTTCTCTTTATAAACCTTAAGGTCCGCGTCTTTGTTTAATGTACGTAAAAGGTGAGTGGACCCCAGTGTTTGGGACTTTCTCATTATAAATCTTAAGGTGCGTGGCTTTGTTTAATGAACGTAAAAGATTAGTGGGCACCAGTGTTTGGGACCTTCTCAATATAAATCTTAAGGTGCGTGGCTTTGTTTAATGAACGTAAAAGGTGAGCTGTATAATCACATACATTTATTAAGATGCACATGTCACGTAAAACACCATGTTTTAATTTTTTTTAAACCTTTCTTTGGGAACAGCTTTTTTTTAAAAAAAAGATGGAAGATTTGGTATCATTGAAAATAGTTAACGCCCATTAAAAATTGGTTGAAGGAAAAGTTTATCAAAATGTCGGACATTAAGCACGTAATAAATCTAAATTTCTTATCATTTTCTGATAATCCAAGGAGGGCAGAAGAATTAACATGCTGGATGATCTAATTCAACACAAAATTGGAAAAGATCTACGGAATGTTTGATTGTGTAATATTTTGAAACGGTTCATGAGATCAATTTAGATTAAATAATCTGTCACAATTTTTTGGGGCCTAGTATTTTGGACCAATATTTTAAGCCTAGCATTATGAAACACTTTTTTAGGGCCTAGTTTTTTTTGGACGAATTTTCGGGCCTAGTATTAATGAAAAAAATTTTGGGAATAGAATTTTGACAATTCAATTAGCAACGTTCGATTGAAATAGCATGTTGTATAATCTCATTGACCACCTTCTGGTTCTCTTTCATTGGCACTGCCTCATCACTATGCCAAGCTAAATATTACAGCTAGTGATAGAAGCAAAGTAAAGTCTTATTGTCTACCACACGATCGTCCAATGGGTAATGTTAATTTTATACTAGAAATAATCAGCCAAAGCCAAGGATTTTAAAGTTGGTAAACTTCCCATCTACAAAAGTTACTGAACAAAACGTGTTTTTAAGTAAAGCACTTTATAAGAATCCAACTTAGTGCTGATGTCTGTGAATTTTATTTTGCGGCCCTATTAAACCTATCGTTACAGCCATAAACCAATGCCTAGAAAATTCCAGTTTCTGGTCATTGCGTAATCTCCTGTAAAACAATAGCACTGATGGTTCTGTTTTTTTTTTCATTGCCATCTTAGGTCAAGAAACTGCTTCTGTTACTTCACTCACCGCTAACGGATTGTCTTCTACGCTTTTCATTGATGGCGGAAGTGACGTCACGTTGAAATGTTCCGGAAGTGGTCCACCTGGCACAACGTTTAACCTATACCGGAGGTCTGTCAGCGAGACTCTCATGACAAACAGCGAGTCGAAGTATCTGGAGTACATCATGCGTAATGTTTCCTGTGGTACGTCATTCTATGTCGGGTGTCAAGCTGGCGATGAAGTCAGGACTTCAAGAGAAATTCTTATCTCAGTTAATAAATGTAAGTTGTTTTTTTTTTCTTATGTTATCTGTTTCTATTTAAGGGCATTTAAAATATCTAAATTTTCTCAAACAGTCGTATAAAATTTGTATTTTTAATTTTTTATATTCTCAAATGATTATCCGAAATAATAATAAAAAAATGTATTTATTATGACTATTGTACGTTTCAAACAATTCTAATTGGTATGTGAATTCTTACTTGAAAATAGTTTCTTAAAAGTGCAGATTATTCTCTGTATACTTACCTTTTCAGGTGGTCTCTATTTCGTGATTTTTAAAAACTTGCAATTCAAGGTCATACACGTATGGGGTTTATTTAATTACCACTTGATACAACATTATGCAAAATGAGTTCATCATTAATTTTGTTTTTAATGCGCATAATTTAGTTATTGTCCATATGTGTTTAGGTCCATTGAAAAAAAAAAGTTAGAGTGTTTCAGAGTATGAATGGTGTTGACGTTTCAAGATTATTTTAACGATGTCATGAGATCTTGGGTGTGTACGTCCTCATTTAAAAACGATAAAATGTACCTTGACAAGGATTGGAACGTGAAGATTCGATAAACAAACTTTAGACGTTATATTTACGAAAATGAATTTTAAACCAAACGATATTGAGCCTTAGAGACGTTAATGAGTAGGACGCTATTTGAAAAAAAAATGTTGGATTGATCCCGGAAAGGGCCAAATCAAAGTTACAGATCGGCCAGCTACAAAGACACATTATCTTGACAAGTTTATAACAAAAATATGCTATCATTTATTTTATTGGATTTGTTTATTACAATTTAGCAACATTTCCCTTTGACAAGCCTGATGATTAATCTCTTAATCCCTTTTCTAACTGATCTTTATTAAATGGATCGTGCGTAGCTTGTTCATATTAACTTCTAACAATGGTATTTTTTAATATTTATTTTTCATTAAACCCAAGAAAGGCAGAGATAAAACGATTAATTTTTTCTTCGCCAATGGATTGTCAAAAGAATTGTTCATTGATGGCGGCAATGACGTCACGTTGAGCTGTTCCGGAAATGGCCCGCCTAGTACAACCTTCTTCTTGTACCGTGATAATATTGATAATTTACTTATCTCAACGAATCAATCAACATTTATGGAATATGTCATACGTAATGTATCATGTGACACGTCATTCACTGTCGGATGTCAAGCTGGAAGTGACATCATGTATGCCAGAGAACTTATTATCACGGTTACAGAATGTACGTATTTTTTTTTTTTTTTTTTTTTTTTTTGGGGGGGGGGGGAGGTTGGTAACAGTTATATTTGTCTTCCATCTAAATACATGATCGTATAAAACCTATTTCAAAAATTATTCTTTAAACAAAATGAGATTTGAAGTATCTGTCAATCAATTCAGACAAATTAAAGCTGTGTAAATTTGTCTTTTTTTTTTTTTTTTGAAAAATAGTTTTTTCTTTTTTTTTTTTTTTTTTTTTGGGGGGGGGGGGAGGTTGGTAACAGTTATATTTGTCTTCCATCTAAATACATGATCGTATAAAACCTATTTTAAAAATTATTCTTTAAACAAAATGAGATTTGAAGTATCTGTCAATCAATTCAGACAAATTAAAGCTGTGTAAATTTGTCTTTTTTTTTTTTTTTTTGGAAGAATAGTTTGTTCCTAGAGAATATATGCTGCTGTGTTCCTAATAGTGTACTTTGCCTCCGTGACAACAAAATTGATGCTTTACCATAAAAATTTGATGCTGTACCATACAAAAATTGAGTCTATACCATACAAAAATTGAGTCTATACCATACAAAAAATATCTTAAGCTGTGGCGCTCCACTGTTCCCTACCCTCTCTTTCTTTTTCTTCATGGTTCCGGTTGAAGGAAGTGTAAACTTATCCGTGAAGTAACTAAATCAATTAAATCAGGGAAAAGATCTTCCTATTTGTTCTATATAATTTGTGTCAGTGTTCCTTAACGAAGCGAGTGTAAATTTGTCAGAATTGTTACTGAATGAGATGTTGAAAAGGATTGGCGATTGTGTAAGGGAATGAAGTTGTAGGCATGGTTTTTAACAGTTTCTGTAAATGAAATGGTAGATAGGTTTCATATCACTATCACAAAATTAATACATTATTTCTATTAAAATGGTCAGTATTCTTTACCAAAATTTTAAATTAGCAATTATATTTATGTATACATAAACATATCAAAATCTCATTCAAATTAAAGTAATTTTATTTGATATTCTGTCGTCAAAAAAGGTCAAATTCGAGGTCAAATTTTGTCCCTTACTGCAAATTTGGAGTCACCAATTGTGAACATAACCCGCGGTAGCTACGTCACGATCAGATGTTCCGGAAGTGGACCTCCTGGCACAACCTTCACCTTGTACAAGAACTCTCTCAACAATACTCTCGTCTCAGAAAACACCAATCAGCATTTGGAATACAGCATGTATGGCTTGACGTGTGAAAATAAGCTGTTCTATGTCGGATGTCAGGCTGGGAGTGACGTCAAGAAGATAACAATCAAAGTTCTAGGCTGTAAGTTTAGAATAATTTAATTCTAACTTGACGTCATACTGTTGGATGACAAAGTGGCACAATACAGAAAACACGTGTTATGAACTGTCCAATGGTTTAAAACATGTTTTTTTTAAATAACTCTAAAAATGCTCGTTTCTATTTACTACAAGAGCTATTGATTGAGGGCTCTAACAGATCCATATATGACGCAATGTTAATTAGTTAATTAAGTTTCTCAGAGAAAATTGCATTAGAATTCAATACTTTTTCAATCATTTCCATAATTATTCCTTGAGCCCCTGTTATGGAATGTGTGAATACCCACCGAAGAAAAATTGTGTATAATTTCATAGCATACTATAGTGTTTTTAGCTTAAGCCCTTTCGAGTGATATCTCCACCAAGCACCTATGACTTTTTGAAGTGATCAACGTCAAAGGCAATTACCAATATAGTCATCACCATGGCTTTAAAAGGTTAAATATTTTCTCTGAACTTAAAGCAATATGAAACATTGTAGTACTCACCAAGACATTTACAACGAGACCCTTATAAATGTTTTTTTTTTTTAATTTCGTGCCCGGGGGGTTGGAGGGGGGAGAATAAAACCTGGGTTAGTAGAAATCTATATTTTAGTCCATAAGGAATATACGTCTAAACACATTTATTCACAGAATGTGGTGCATTTTTTGAAACACTGTAGTGAATTTATTTTGTGAAACTTCAAATTAAAGTCTTTTAAACCCTTACCCAACTCCTAAGCCCAAAAAGGAAATGCGTCTGAAATTGTATATATGCCATGTGCACATTTTATTGCCATTAGTCGTTACTGGAAAAAAAACTGTTTAATAGAATGAAATATCAAATGCTCGATTGAAACTCATACCGTCTCTCTCTATTTGTTTAAAAATGTTCATTATATTTTGGGATATCATATATATTTATATTAAGTGAATGGAAATTATAAATCATGAAGACAAAATGTCAGTAGTTCCTAGACATGCAAAGGAAAGATTCAGTTAACGCCATTGGTGATCGGGAAAAGTAGGTCGCCAGCTGTTTTAATGAAGTAAAGATTGCACAAGCAAGATGGCTGAGTGGCTGATGCCATCACTAAACAAGGACTATTTAAAAAATTGGAAAGTTCCATAAATAGAGAGAATGTGTATACATTTTTTTAAAATTTTGAATTACTTTGAGACGAATGTCCAGCTCACACAAATGTTTTATTAAGAACCAAGGGAACGAACAAGAAGCACGCACTATTGTAAGAAGCTCAAGGTGCTGATAGTGAACTAGAGAAATATCAAACATTTTGCTGCGGCCTAGCTGGGATTACTTTAGACGAGCGGAAATAAACTTTTTTGCTTTGTTTTTTAAAATCACTAATTTGATAGAAAATTTAACTTTGATTGTGTGCATATATCATTATTCCTATTCATTTTCATAGAAAAAAATACCCACTGTTTGCAAGTGTAGGGTTATGTATACATGTCAGTTTATCAGATTTTGGGTAATTAGGGTAGGAAGTGTGGAGTTGAACAAGTAATCATCTTACAATTTAAAAATAGGAGTTAAGGCCGGCATACTATTCGAATACTTCACTTGTATCATTCCTGTAAATCTCATTCATGGAAAAGGTATATAAGTGTATGTTAGGTAAAGTGGACTCAGTGTTCAGTTACCAAACTTGGTCATATTAGCTTCACATAATTTACACAGGTTACGATATTTTGCGTTTGTGCGATTTATAATATTGTTACTAAAATGACATTTTAAAAAATATATATTTTTTAATAAAATGTATAAATTATTACCCTTGAACAGCTGTGAACAGTTTTGGTATTCGGGGTGTGTGTGTGGGGGGGGGCTAGATTAGCCCTAGCTTATTTTGGGAACAGGTAAGTTTGGAAATGGTCTGCCCAATTATTTCCCCCCCGCAACAATCTAATAACATTTACTTGTATTTTTTTTTAATGCTTACGATCATCCTCCCGGCGACATCTTGTTTAAATTTACTTGTAATCTACGAAATAGCCCCCTCCCCCCCACTAATAATGTAATATCTCTTTAGCTATTATTGGTAACATTATCATTTATTTTGGATGGATGAACTCAGTTCATATTTAAACCTTGATGCTTTCTTCGATGACTTTGATTTCAACAATGGTTTATTGTCATCTTCGAAACAACATCTTGATGTTTAGAACAAACACAAAGTTGAAATTATTTGTTTGAGTTAAAACCACAATAAGTTTAACACGTTAATATCAATATCTGCATATATGTATATATCTTAAAGGTCCAGAGCCATCTGAAATCGTCACTTTCACCGCCAACTCTCAAAACAAATCGCTTAAACTCGAGCCCGGAAATGAGGTGAGATTTTTCTGTTTGGCGAAGGAACCAGGCACCAAACTGACCCTCTACCACGATACAGTGGATAAGAGCCTGTACACTAACTATGGTGGCAGCTTGAGGTTCACCATTACCATGTTCGACATGTATTGTGGGGCGAGCTGTGTGCTGGGTTGTCAAGCCAACGAAGACTTCTCGTCAGCTTTGGAGATTAACATCACCATTATTCATTGTGAGTAGACTTTAAAGGCACTATAGACTCATTCATATATGTGTAATCTTATGCTATTTAACTTGCATTTGAATCATAAAGACTATGTACCAGAACACATTATGATTATAATGTTAATAAAATATTTTGTCAAATCACTCAAAACCGAGTACATCGATCTTAATTTTGGGGAACCCACCCACCCCCCCCGCCACTCTCACCATCAATTTGGGGACCCCCCCCCCCCCCCCCAATGTCTTAATATTGGACATCACAATAAAGTGAAATGATGAACATAAACTTGGGAAAACCTACTGTATTAATATAAGACATCACATAGTAAACTTAAAATTTGGGTAAAACCTACAGTGTTACTATTGAAAATTACATAAAAAACTAAAAAATGCTTAATGAAATTCAGCTATTTTCTTTAGTATGGGGGTATATTTCATTTTAATGTAAAAAAATATGTGGGAGAACGCCATTTTAATTATTGAAATAATGCTAATTCACGCATATTTCTGACATGGTGTATAATGTTTAAGTATAGTTCCAATCAGAGAGACAGATTTGAAGGGAGACATAAATCAATCATTCTTATACCAGTGGATTTGGATGCTAGCCTCTGATACATATTTATAGTCCCAGGGCCGGAAGATGACGCTATCTTTTTATTATTATTTATAAGTGGGGCGGTGGGGCAGATTCATATATGAAACTTTGACTAAAATTTTGCAAATTTATTCACAGCTGATAGAGACAACTCGAAACTTATTTGGCCACTGGCTTCCGTCGGTGTCCTGGTAGTGATAGCTACCGCCACGGTGTGCGTAATCTGCTGGATAAGACATGTTAAGACGCGCGCCAGACCCATCGTCCAGACCATTGACCAGACACTCTCCGACAGCGTCATCAACGTAGAGCCTCAGCCCGACACCAGAAGGATTCCCCGTTGGGAGCCGCCACGTGACGCAACGCGAGCTGATAGACCGCCCCTCCTTCCGTCATACTCAGAGGTCGCACAGAACCCTAGCCTTTTTCGTCCTCCGATGGCTTTGGCTATCCACTCAGGTACAACCTTAGAGAGTAACTGTCAGAACAAACGGGGGTAGGGATGATTTCCCTGCATCATTTTCATATTCCATTCAAACTTTCTATTAACCTTTGACGTATTTTAGTGAACTTTCGAGAAACCATTAATTATGCGAAGTTTTTCCGCACTATTTCATTTATGATGTTTAACTATTATTTAACACTGAAACTATAACTTTTACCCTACAAACGCTTTAGAGATGTACGGGCGTTATATTTTGGGGCCTAAACAATTTTTCAAACCAACCTGTTTGTTCTTCAACAGCACCACAGTATGATCTGCCGCCACCACAGTATAAATCATTGTCAAGAAGAAAGAAACCTAAAGCTTACTTAATGGAGGTAATCACTAACGTTGGGTATCGTATTATAAGTTGTAACCTGGGATCAATTATTAACATAGGGTTTTCGGTCATATAGTATAGAAGATATGTGTGTGGTCACCATACATACAAGTTGTAAAGCTAATTTTGTCAGTAGTGATATAATGGGTTTAAATGTACTGTTCAAAATTTCTACTATGCAAGGGATTATAAATGAAACTATGTACTTTATAATTGAATGACATCAGCATGTTTTATATATGTTTATAAGTGATAAGATAGAAATGCTTAACAATCAAATAAATCTCTCCACAGGACACAGTTTGAACTGATGTGTTTTGCTATTTGCGTCATTTGTCATACAACGCGATCTGATGTTCCCACCAAATTGGTGCACTCGTCATGCTGTGAGATCAAATGACGACTCACTTTTTTTGCACGTTACAACATCATTCAATGCTAACACTCTGTCGCCCTCTGAGCACCATGTGTAAGATTAATGATGTCAGTGTAAGTCAAAGCTGTGATATAGAATGTAAAATAACAAATCACTATTGAAACCACGGTTGACGAAAGGAGGCTCCAAGCTGACCGTGATATTTTCAGTATTTGAATGTTATGGTTAGCTTTCGAAAGGAACATTTATTCAGTTATTTTCACCATGATGACATTACTAGAGCTTTGGAAAATGTAATCGTTTTGGTCTCCTCGTATCAAACAAGCAAATTTAGAAATAAAGTCGATCAGAAAGACATCAAGACGAAAATATTTAATATTGTTTCAATGTATATTAAGCATTAAAAAAACTAAAAAAAATGATCAAGTCGGTTAGTGAATAACAAATCTAGGTTGAAACAATGCAGTTGTCGACTAACTTTAATACCCAGTCATTGTTGCGATCCATGAGTGAATGTTTGCTCCCAACAAATTCCTTTTAAGTTCCATGCGTCATAATCACATTCAATTAAATACAATTCTGTTGTCCATTATCAAAGTAAACTTTAATCAATAAACATATCTGTCGGGATAAACAATGAATAAACAAACACATGTTTAGTGCAGCTTGCTATAAGTAGAAGAATTGAGTACAACCATCCTCCACAATCTTCTCACACCAACTGCAAACGAATATTACTTACGCCAAAGACAGACTATAAACTATACACACTACGTCACGCGTATAATAATAATAAAATACGTAGCAATGCCAGAAGCCTAAAGGCTAAAAAATCGTTAATTAGCTAAACTAAGACACAAGACACACCGTGCATAACAAACCACAATGCGCGGTGCGCAACAATTAGTGGGTGCATAACTGTACTCTACACCCATATATTCAGAACTCTTGTTTTAAGTTTGTTAAACTATTTCTTGAAACAAAACGCGAAGTGGGAAGTCAACAGGGATATTTGTTCTTTTTGTACTTATACAAATATGAATTTGTCTTTCTTTTTTCACTTCAATATAGATGTATATTATTGATGTTATATTGTTTTTACGTGTATGTTAATTATGGTCTTAGGATTAAAACGTTGCTGAGTTAACTACAATAAATTTTAACTCATTGAAATTATGTTTTCGCGTTAAAAGTAATATCTTTAAAATCATATCATTTGCAAAACTAGCATTTTTGTCTATACCAGGGGTCGGGAACCTTTTCGTCTGAGAGAGCTATGTACACCACATATTTTGAAATACAATTCTAGGAGAGCCATACATTATGTTTAAAACTAAAAATTCTAGTAAATGTGTGCATTTTGTGTAATTTCAACATTAAAAATGCAATATGTATGTCTCTGAATTCTTTTTAAATACATTGCTATGCTGTTGCTAATCAAATATTGATATGCAATTAATATGTAGATCAGAGGAGTCTAAAAAACATTTTTTTTTAAAATATCGAACATTTTTCTGCGAGCCAGATGCAGCCAACAAAAGAGACACATCTGGCTCGTAAGGCTACCGACCCCTGGTCATAACTGACAATATTTAATATTTATCTTCATATCATCACTGTCATCTCTGAAATCATTTCAATGTCTAATGCCATTGCTGTTTCTGAAACTACGAAATAATTACACCATCAAAGTCCATATGGGACCAATTTTTCCTCACATGTCTAGCTGCTTCTAGACCATGACTGCCGTTACTGCCATTATAAAAATAACTGCAGTCATCAAAATTAATTACGCGCCATTTACACACACATTAAACATTGAAATATATTGACATGCATAAACTGACATCATTTGCAGTCTCTAACATCATTTTTACACAATCATTGCATACACCATCATTATTTCCTACATCACTATTATTGCATTAGCTGACAAGCGAAGACATTTAAAATTTAATACAATACAAACTTTCCTTGAAAATTGATTATGTGTCATAATTAAAGACACCCACATTCCTTTAAAAAAAATAGATACATTTATATTTTAAAGACATGCTGAGAAGATCGTTAACAAACTGAAACATTTCTTGCTACATCCCCAACGTACTGGAATTAAAACGGAAAATTGGATGAATATTTATGATACGTGTGTTTCAATTTTCATTATTATATCATTTTGTCATCAATTGACTTGATATATGCGATTATAAATTTAAATATGTATAGTAAAACGCTGTTATGATATTTCTTTTGATTATTTTATTCTCAATAAAAAGGAACTATATTAGCAATAAATCATTGCTTATTTTTTTAATACCTTGTCCAAAATTTGTATTCTCTTTTTTAGGGTATCGAAACGTACTTTCCCTCTATTAATTAATAATAACACACCTACTCTGACATGGCGTGGGATCTTATTTCTTATGCTGTAGGTTATGTCAGTAGTATGGTTACTTATGTTATGTTGATATTTCAGGATGCCGACTAAGGCTTCTTCATTCTTCCACTTATAATCCGGGCACGCAAATAAGAATACTGAATCCTGGTTAAACTTACAGTACTTTATTGAACACACTTTATATTGATAATATTAATAAATAATCCTTGCATGAATGTAATTTCACATATATATCTATAGTATTCCATCATTAAGAAAGACACGTCCTCACACTACTGTCAACTCAGCTCAACTGTCTAATCACACAGCTCTCTCGCTACTGTAACTCAACTCCGACTAACCCTGACTCTCCTTGCGCTCAGCTCAGCTCATACTTTATTACCCGCAAAGCGTGGAAAACAACCGCTCTGACAAAAACATAATTTTACTCTCCAAAAACGTGGAGCTCACATTGTCCTCTCAAAATACAATTCATTGTCCCCGTGGACAAAACATGGTCAACACCATTCACTGTTCACTCATGCTACCTCTCTGTTTTCATGTGAAACATAGTCCGTTACAAATAATAATAATAATAAAGCTTATTATTTAAAATCACGCGTCATCCTCTATGGCTCGAAAAATGGTACAAAGTCATTAATGTTAAAAAGGAAATGAAAGATCGATATTTGCCACATTGAAATACAAAAAGCAACATTACAAAAACTTCATACGAGAATACCCATTCTAAGACTTTCATCCCTTGCAACCATAAACAACACAGGCCTCTTTACATCTAGGAGATAATAGCTAGCTGGAAAAGATGGTAGACAAATTCACCCCAAAAGTTGTTTGCGAAAAAGATATGTTTTCAAATCAGTTTTGAAAGACTCCAGTGTCTGGCTGTTTCTGAGAGCCCCTTTGATGCATCTAACGTTAAGAAAGGTCTGATATGACTAATTCTGCGCATCTCTAGAAAAAATCATGCAAATCATGTTAATGTGATTTTCCATAATTAGTGTTCTGTCTAAGTAGACACCAAGGTTTCGCACTGTTTTGAGAATTCAATCTGTATACCTGAGACAGTAAATGATGGTGTGTTATTTACAGATTTTAGCTTTTGAGCGGAATCAATGGGGATATGTGTGATATGCTGTGAACATATGCCAAGTGAAATTAGATAACTATTATTGTTCAATTCTACATTGATGCTACAGAGATACGTTAAATCACTAATTAGAAGAAATTTGTTTGTTTTTTAATAATTACAAAATATGCAACCAAATGCTAGGTCTAAATACTTTGAAATTTTAAGAAACTCTGCCCTTACAACGATTTGATTATTTTGTATTTTTGAAAGCATTTTAATTAATAACATATAATATTGTTTCCATTGTTTAAAATATCGGCTGAAGAAATGTGGTGTGGGTTGATGTGGGTAAGGGAAACTGTCGTACACGTTTTTGGTATGAAACGAGTGTAAATAATTATATAATTTTCTAAGTATTTCAAAAGAATGTTATTTATTGTCTTAGCACACGAATTTTTACTAACCAGTATAACAGTTTTAAACTATCCATTCGGTGACGCTTAAAAGCTTATGCCTGGTGCTGCCCCAAAGGGTCTAACATCGAATGGAATACAACAAAGTGAGATAAGGATTCAATTGACCAAGGGATAGACTTGAGCTGAGGATACATGTGAGCCTAGGATATACTTGAGCTTAGTATAAGATTGAGCTTAAGATACATGTGAGCTTCGAAAACAAGTGAGCTATCGATACAACTGAGATTAGGATATACGTGAGGCAAGGATAAAATTGAGCTAAGGATACAAGTGCGCTGAGGATACAAGTAAGCTGAGGATACAAATGAGCTAAGGATACAAGTGAGCTAAGGATACAAGTGATTGAAGGATACAAGTTAACGATGTATACAAATGAGCTGAGGATACAAGTTAGCTGAGGATACAAGTGATGATACAAGTGAGCTAAAGATACAAGTGAGATAAGGATGCAATTGAGCTGAGGATTCAATTGACCAAGGGATAGACTTGAGGTGAGGATACAAGTGAGCTAAGGATACAAGTGATCTAAGGATAAAAGTGAGCTAAGCATACAAGTGAGATTAGGCTAAAAGTGAGCTTATAAATGTCACAGGGCTTGGCCAATGATATAAAGACTTTTTTATAAGTATCGGTAGATAGTGATGTTCGTTGGTTTTAATTAAGTTTGTTTAGTAAATGAATAATTCAGTCTTAGACTTTTTTAGGTGTTAATAAGATAAGACTATCAGTCGGCTCTTTTTTATCAAATTCCTTTCATCAGCCCTTGTTGAATACGTGCATTATATTGTCGTGTGGAATAGATAAACCGTATTGGGGTAATTAACAGTGTCCATACATTTCAACTCGAATGCTTAACCTGCAAAGAGCAGCATATCATATTATATTAAAAATTAAATAAACCTTTTTTAACCGACGGTTTAAAAATATGCACATATTTTAAATAACCTGATATAACAAAAGATCGCATACGAAAAAAACGTACGCTAATTAACTGGGATAACAATATCCCTTAAAGTCTTTACGTCATCGCCAGCTAGGCATTTGACATAGAAAGATTTACATTATATATATCAGCAGAAGTTCAATTTCAAAATATCATTATTTACTAACTATAAAAAGTGTTGGACTGGCAGTCTTGAGTGGAACCTTGGAGTGATAGGATGTTTATTATATTTACTTAGATATTAAACTTCTAGTTATTATGAAAAGGAGTTGAGTTTGTTAATTGATAGTGAGAATAGTACGACGCTTCAACGTGTGAAAGAACTGACGAATGTAATCAATCCAAGAAGACGTTAGGAGTTGACATCAGGACAAGCTCATTTCTATTGTTGACATCAATGCTCGTGTTGGCCGTTATCACATCGCCTGGTATGGTGTATGGGGAAAGCATGGAGTGGCCTATTGGAAATAGGCTAAATAAAATATAGGAAAGCTTACTGAACAGTAACGAGACCCCTAGATATGTACTGCGCATAAACTGCTAATTTCTAATAAAATCTTTCACCTTCTATCACGTACTCGAACAATTAGGATGCATCCTCCATCAGGAGAAGTGATAGACTGGCAGTGCGTGTAACTATAAATGATAAAAAAAATTTTTTTTTATTAAGTGTGCATTTGTTGCAGACTGCTAAACCGATAATAATCTTATCTTTATCAAGATCAACCTTCACTTACAACCCAACAGACGATCACAGGGGAAAAAGATCTCCAAAGGTATTTGACAATCTAGACAATGACAACATAGAATTAGATACACCGCAATTGAGTTTCTCTGAACCAGACATCAAATATATGTCGACTGGTTTCAAGAAAAATGTGACGTAATCAAGAAGCTGGTTGAAGGAAACATCGTCTTTACATCTCCTAACTTAGAAACAAAAATAAATGCCCAGGAGGGATGCATACAAAAACATATGAAGAACAGTGCAGTAAAAATTACATCAAATGCTGGATAAATGACTAAGTGTCAGGGCTGACATGATACATTTCTATAACATCAGACAAGATCTATTACATTTCTATCCGCTCTCAATGTATTCAATCGCCACACGTCATCAGGATCATTACAGACTTTTGAGAGCTGATGAAAAAAATTACGATTCCTGAGACAGAAAAAAAAAATTAAAAGCTGGGCTGAGCACTTTGATGGCACCTTAAATTGCCCTTCATCTGTCACTGACGAAACCATAAACCGACTCGCGCTTGTGCCCATCAACCAAGACATGAAATACCTCTAACTCTAAATAAGACACAAAAAGCTAAATACCACATCTCCCACTCTAAATAAGACACACAAAGTTTTATGCCATCTCTCCCACACTAATTGAGACACAACGAAGCTATATCCCATCTGTCCCCTCTAAGTGAGACACAACAATCTATATGCCATCTCTCACACTCTTAATGAGACACAATAATCTATAGTAATCTCTTGAGTTGAAAAGCTCCAGGTGATGACTACATCACACATGAAATTTACAAGGAAGTGTCACAGCTCTGACTGAATAGCTTCTGCACCTGTTCCTTCTGATGTGAAAGCAACAAAAGATAACATATGTTTTTAAGGATTCCATTGTCCACTTGTACTACTTCTCAACTAAGTGCTATTTTTATATTTAATTCTATTTTTTTTTCTGTTTGTTCGATGACGAAGGCTTCCTGCCTACACGTTTATTGTTTTGTTGCATTCTATTTTTTAGTTTTGACATCCTATTGTACAAGATGTGTCCCGGAGTAGATAAACTTCCTTCTCGAATAATAGTCTTAAAAAAAAAAAAGAAATTAGGTTCCATACTAAATTACTAAGAACGATATCAACCCTACAATAAAAAATGTATTTCAGACAGAAGTGGGCCTCTTTGAATCTTCATTCCCCATCTCTTAGAATCATAGTTATAGTTCTTGTTTCATAGCTTGTACTTCACGTTTAGTCACTTAGACTATTACCTTCGCATTGTATATATGTATATATATCCATTTTATCCAGTCTGATTGATATATCGCTAACATTGTATGCCACTGTTCTCTCAAGGTATTGTTAATGTTATTCCCATTTCATACCATTGAGGACAGTTAGCCATTTAGAGCTACACCAGTCCACAAATGAACCAATGGCCAATTATTCAACTGTCCGTAGATTAACTTTTCTGTTTAACTCAGTGACCTCGCCAATTTTCGGCACTTCCCGCTACAAAAGACAAGGTAAGACAATATTTTTATTTTTTTATTAATCAATTTTTTTTTTTATTACTTTGAGCGTATTCATGTTCAGCACAATAAATAAATACATATTTTAACAAGGACAAAATTGTATAATTATAACAATAAAAGCAGCCATCAATGAAATCCTCTCATAAAGGTGACGAAATATCTCTACTTGTTCTGACACGTTAATGTTACCAATATGGGCCATCACTTTCTCACATCGTTTGCGTTATGTTCTGAGATCAACATCGTCGCTTCTATTCTTTGGTTCCTTTCCGCCAGTCCAATTTCTTTCTGAGCCCCTTTTTCTCAATTTATTTTGTTCTTTCTGTCTTTTTCTCTAACTCTATTCTTTCCTCATTTATTGCTGTCTCTAAATTTTCTTCTTGTTCCTGCCTTCCCTTTATTGTTCTTCCGACGTCAACTTTAATTATTCCTCTAGTTTCTTTCCTGTATAGAAGAGTCATTCACTCTTCCTTCTGATCTATGTCATATTTTGCTCTATTTTTTTAGTACTGTTCTTCTAGTTTTATTTTAACTATTTTCCCCTTTTCGAGCAGAGAAAATTAGGAGCAGGAAAACAATAAAACCAAATAAGAACTAGTTTAATTGGGTCGAATTGAAAGAGCCCCTAGTGGTCTCTATGGACAAATATGGCAAAAGTTTAAAATTTACAATAACACTAATTTAAAGATGCAAACAATTTAAAAAAAAAAAAAATTAGACTTAATTACTTGTGGAATTGTCCCACAGGAACTAAAAAATGTTAATTAAAACACACAAAGTTCCTTAAACTTTAAAAAAGTGTTAATAGGCACACACAATTTCAAATATTGTAACTAGAACTGGACGCAAGCAGTGATCATAAAATAAGATAACATTCTTTTATTGATCCAAACATATGGAGATTTTCTTTTATTGCATTGTACATTTTCAGCAGAACAATTTGAACACAAGACATAATTTGACTGGATACGATTTTTACATAGATGAATGTGGTCACATGACGTCTGAAAAAACATGGGCATTGTCAACAAGATAGGGTTCTGGGACTTACACAGCTAATTGAATAGTGCACTGGCGTAGGTAAATGACTGATACTGAACAGAATGTAGGTAATACCGAGGTAATGGAAATGATTTTGATAGCTGAATATAGTCACCAGCATAATGTAATTCACTTATGCTTTACAGTGCATTGTAGCCGAGTAGAGACATGGGCATATTATTTAAATTACTAATACTTGATAGGGTGCTGGGTGGCCGAGTGGTCTAAACAGCAAATCTCAAGTTGGTGGTCTGGAGTTCAATTCCAGCTAAAGCAAAAACATCACCAGCACCCCGGGTAGATGGGACTCGTTAACCTTGGACTCATCTAAGAGAAGGAAACTCTGAAATCAAACCCGGAGATGGAGTCCCGAAAGGCGGATAACATTGATAGAATGAAACATTCCGACAACTCATGCGACGTCACTGGTGCCAAGCTGTATCATCCAATGATGTTCCCTTGGGTTACCCAGCGGCGTGGAGAGAGGCGGTTTGCTGTTGGGAACCAGCTTATAATCCCTCAAGTATAATAATCCCAGGCTATGTGGATTTCGTCCTACGAAGCCCACTCCATCGTCACATTGTGACGGACGGATGCCAGCAAAATACTTGATACACGGTGGCTACAAGACTCTGACCTTGAAACTTGGGAACAGGCGACGATGATTGTAACGTCAAATGATAAATAATTTTGAGTATATTGCACTAGAAACTGACTGAATTTCGGTTTCGGTACCGATAGTTGCCATTTAATCACTTTGAATCACTTAATCGGTTGAAACAGAAAAGTTTAATTCGGTTTATTTTCAGTTCCAAAAAAAGGGATTATGACATTCCGGTCATCTAGCAGATGTCAGACAGTCTTTCATTTGGGCCGCAGCTCTTATATTTATTATTGCTCGACGTCTGCCATCGTGTGTTATATGACTTGTCCTTTTCGAAACTGCTCACAGCTGCATGATGACTTATTCATCCCTCATTTGCAATATTCAAATTTCAATTATGCCTAGGCTAATGTAAATAATGTGTGGGGAAAAAAACACGGGAATGGTTATATTATTATTTTCGGTATACATTTTTGAAAAATAAAATTTTTGGGACCTTAGGTTTATTGAATTCATGCATTTGTAATAATCATTGCGATATATCATTATCATGCTCATACATTTTCTCACAGGCAAAGGTGAAATATTTTACTAAACCTATGGAATGTTAATATTTCTACTTTAAAAAAAAATATAAATAGGGAAACGCATGCTTATTCAATTCATTCATTTAATGAAATTTATCATTAACATGCTGTTAACATTGCTATTGAAATAAGGCACGTGTGCATGTATCACTGATTTGTAATATAACCATGTAGTAGGCCTGCAGCAGACTTGTTTAGTTGCATGATTGGTGAGCAATTTACGATATTTAAATGTATTTTGCCATCCTCCGTTCAGACAGGCTAGATCTACTATTTTTAGAGACTCGTTTAACAAATGTGTTCCCCACTAATGAGAGTGGGGAGGTTGGTCGCCGAACGAAATAATTACATCACAAGGAGGGAAAGACTACAGTGTGTTGTCACTAGTTTAATTATTACAACTATAACTAGCAAGCTATTTATGAAAACATAAAACATTTGTATGACGATAGTCACGACAATTGCCTCCATTAGAAACTGATAAGAAAATTATTATAGAATGTTTGCATAAGTGTAGATAAATTCTGGTGCACCCCACAGTCATGTGAATAATCAGTGGGCTCGTAATATATTCACTGCCCGTGGTTTTGGCAGCGTTAAGAAAGGCTATGAAAATATAATGCTGTTTTTTAAATTACGTTATATATGGACGTCTCATTTTTTAAATAAAGATAATGAAATAAATGATACTTTTCCCCCACCATTTTTCATTGTATGAGGAATGTTAGTGTGAACAACTGTCAAATATCAAAATCTTCGGTTTTTGCCGAATGACTCATTAAGCTTTCAGCTGTACAGTTTCAGCTAAAAGTCATTTTTACTTTTCGGTCAGGTAACGGTTGCGGCTAAAATCAGAACATCAGTTTCGTTCGATCTCTACATTACATTACATTACTGTTTTAAAATGACAAGTTCACAAGCCAGAACGTATATTGTTTTCTGGCAACGATTTATTTTACAGGTGCGCACTGAACTGATCACAATTCCTTTCTCCAAAAGTAGTGAAACATTTTCTACAGAAAGATATATATATATATATTTATATATATATATATATATATATATATATATATATATATATATATTACACATCGCTCTTCATATATAAAATATATATATATATATATATATATATATATATATATATATATATATATATATATATATATGTATATGAGGTTCAATAATAGTTCAAACACATGCTTAGTGCAGCATGCTATAAGTAGAAAATAAATAGAATAACCCTCCACTATGCTCTAACACCAACTGCAAAATAGCACGTACAAATACACGACACACTACGCTCAATAAAATAAATTAATTTTTTTAGTGAAATTCCATACTGAACGTCATAAGGGCTTGGCTTTGATATGCTCTTTATTTTATGAGCTTATAATTGTTGAATAGATGGATCTGTCATTCACTTAATTATACTGATTATTAATTAATTTTTTTTTTTAAATCTTTATTTCCTAAAATTCAAGGTTGGCCCACTATATCATATCACTTCCTAAGAAAGTGACATGAGATAAAGTCACTGCTGACCGAAAACATAAGCTGCTATATGAATCAGGACAAAACTGGGTCAAGAACAAAGAGAAATGATATCAGCATAAAGCTATAGATGGCTCACTAAAACACTTGAAATGTTCTGAAATTATCCCTAAGAATGAAAGTCAAAATTATCCAAGGCTTTGCTGATGGTCTTATGATGGAAAATATACAGATCAGCTATCCGTTTTCCGCTTTTAAACATTCATTTTTTTTTCTCACTGTAAGACTTACATTTAAAAAAAAATCGGCATAAAACAATTGCAGCTTACTGAAAATCTGACATCATCGTCTTATCTCTCAATTACTTCAACCCTCATCTCTCATGTTTCACCAACTCGCACTTTAATTCTACCCTATATGATCATTCCCAGATATCATCTAATTTTCTCAATCCCCAAACTACTTAGACGCAGCGTTATCCTTATTCCCTATCCTCTATCATATTTACTCCAATTGCAACCTCAACATTTTCCAAAACTTTTTACCCAAGAGTATAATTGTTAAATTATTTGCACGTTTCAGATATAAATAGGTTCAAAATCAAAATGCTGCACCATGTAACAAAAAGATAAAAAACGCAATTCTTAATCATTTTTTTTTAAATTTACTGTCTGTAATTATTTCTATAGGCTTTATTTATTTGCAACATGTTGTGTTTATCACTAACGTTTAGTCGTCCCGTAGTACGTGGTGATAAAAAATTCTAATTCGAACAACGTAATATCGGGCTACGAGTACTAGCCAATGGTATTTCAATGTGAAGTCACGTGACATGTTTTGTATAAAATTAGCGGTGGGCGGAATCATTATCATTACATAAGGAGACAGAAATGAAACATTGTGCAATAATTAAAATGATCAGTTTGTTTCACAAAGCATTTATTTATTGATCACCTGAAAACCCTAGTAATCAAAAGGTAAAAAAGATTTTCTTCAGTAACAGAAAAAAATGTTTGATTATTTCTTTTATCTATAGAAAGATTGACTTAATATATAAGTCTAAAAGCTTAATGTATTTTATTAGCTTTGCCGTATTATCTACATCTTTCTACGTTTAATCCTGTCCCTTTTAACGTCTCGGTCTGAATTCCTTGTTGTCGGAAAGGACTCTTGACAGCTTGATTACTTTAGGAATAGTTGCTCCTTTACTTTTTTTCCTTATATGATTTTACCTATACCCTGGTGCCAGGCTATAGTGCTTGGCTGAGGCCGGATTCTAAGGATTCTGCCCAGTACCCATCCGGGAGTTCTTGCCGTTAGTCTGAATCAATAGGACGGCGTGTTGGAAGCACTCTACACCCAAGCCACTTCGCTGGGAAGTGCAAATACCACTAAGTACAAAAGGAAGGCTATTACACAACGTACGGCTGTGTCGTCCACTTTCGTTCCCGCCCTAAGAAGCCACTTCCAACGTTGAATTGACCTCCCACATTGATTTATGAAGCCAGATCATCAAAATATTTTTATATTGATAAATTTAAGTTTTTATAGTGTCCGATAATATAAAATTATGTTACAAATCTATCGACTATTGTGATGAATGTAAGATACTTTGGTAGGCCAATGTCTTGTGTCCCTTTGAACCGAGATATACATTATAAGCCAATATATATCTCTTATTTAAAGTTTTTATTCCATTTCATGAAGTGAGGTAAAGCCCGTATAAATAAATACGTTTATTTTAATCTGTGAATATTATGGTTTTCTTTCATCTATGTGCTTAAATTAATATGATCATAATTTTGTCCATTGGTGTGTGAATTAAATCAAACATGAAGCCCCTACACACGAGAAGGTGATAAACTCATATAGCGTATCCACATGTATCCAAAAGTATAATTCAGTTCACCACTGGCATCAGGGCTCATACAAAACGTAAGTCTTCAGACATCGGTGGCTCCCATGCTATTTTATTTTTACCAGAGAAATACTGGGGAGGACTTGTGTCATGGTTATATATGTCTACCATTTTCTGTAGACAACAGATCTATACAACAAACTAAGAGTTTTAGCCTATGTCGTTAACCGTTTTTGTCGTGGAAACATGATGTTATTGTTCCAGGTTTCCTTTCAACTTTTATACATTTATATTTTTAACAAACGTCATCAAACTGATAACGTTTTGCAAGAAAACTCGTTAACAAAACAAGTCCCTGAAAATTTATAAATGCATGGCCCTTAAATACTGGCACAGGCGAGTGTCTTTAGTGAGTACATTTTTTTTTTGTTTCTTCTTTAAATAAGTTTCAATAGGGAAAATATAATGTAACACACTTCCTAAGGTCAACATTCTTCGATGTTTAGTGACTGCTTAAAACATGTGTCACGTTATTTCACTGTAAATTTATGTATACCGCCATAAAACACTTTTTGATCGAATTATAGCGGTGGATACAAATTTGTTAAGACGCTTCAATTTATATGTCATATCCCTTACCTTGCAGGATATCAAATAATTTATAAAATGAGCAGTGACGATCCAGGAAAGTCAAACGAGACAAGGCAAGGTATTTTTCAGTGCTCAAGTGGAGATAATTCGCTCAATCAAAACTCAACTTGGTCATTAGGTCAATGGCGTGATTTCAATCCTAACGACACAGATAGAAATAGAAGTAGAAATTCCACATCTTCTAATTCCATTGGAAAAGGCTTGCATATTTCAAAGAATGGATCTGACGTGATTGATAAAACAACTAATGAAAAAGTAGAGGCTACTGAACAACGCAATTGCCCAGATGGGATTCAGACTTTTGCGCTTTCTTCATCGAGGAACTTTCACAGCCTTCCAAACCAAAGCCACGAAGACGCAAAAGGTGACAAAACATCTAGTAATGCAGAAGATTTGTCTTCAAGTGTAGCAAGTACCAATCCAAGCTACGATGACAAATGCGCAACTTATTTAAAAATGAATCCTCCCACCGCAGGTGCCACTGATACTTATGATAGAAATCTTCTTGGACGCAATGATGACACTTCATCCACCAGAGTCGGTCCAAAGGATGATCAGGTGGTAATTGGGACTCACTATCCACCTCAATCAACTCCACTCAGGGGCAGAGCTGGCAGTGTGTTAACACATGATTTGAGATTTAACAGTTCACCCTATTCTGTGCCCATATGTCAATTAGACATGACAGCCTTTACACGTACAGTTATTATCACGACAGCTAATCGTATTAGAGAACCACATGATTTAAAAAGCTATCTGAATTGGTCACTCGGCGGCTCGTATATTGAGAATGTGGTTATAGACACGTTTTCAGGGATGGTTTACATCACATTTATGCATGAAAAAGGTAAGTGTGAATATCTTCACAAAGAATAACTATGTATCCAGCAATCTTTACATTCATTATCTTTTTATCTTTCTTTACGTTTGTCAGTCTTGCTATATGTTTGTTTGTATGTATGCTTGTCCATCAGTCCATCCATATAGCCTTCAATCTAGTTTTCTGTCTATGTTATCCATCAAGCAAATCAAGAAAACAATTTTTTTAAATTATTCAAAATAATACATATTTAGGTCACATTTATATTCAATTCATATCCTTTTGTTTTATAGAGCGATAATCTACTATTCTGACTGTCTTACTTTAAGTAATGCATTTTAAGTAATTTTACGTTTTTGTGTACATTTTAGTGCTATTTCCTCATCTTTGAATCAAATTTTTTCGTAATTATTTATATACATATATTATTTTCTCTCAATATATTCAATGTCATAATTCATTCGTTCACCACTGCTTTTTCTTTAAGATGGCCACATTGTTTGCCAAATGTTTCATGATCCTATCACAAGCAACATACTAACTGTCAGAATGTGCCAGCAACATGAGTTTGACTTCTTCTACGACAGAATATCTGTACACGGAGAACTCTTAAGAGACCAAGGTTTTAGAAAGTTATTGTTGGAATTTTTATGGAAACAAGGAGTTATAAAAGCTTATCCCGTAATTCAGACTGGCTGTGCAGAATCAATGATACTGCTTTTGGAAAACACACATACCATGAATGGTAAGTATTAACTAACTTTTTTATTAGAAATACAGCTATTAATGATTTGTTCAATGGGTGTTAGTTTTTGGTGTGGAGATTAACTGTCCAGCCATTGAGACATGCTTTGTATTTGTGACGTATTTGGGTATACAAGATGATATTATTACTTGTTATGGATTTTCGTTAATAAGGGAGATGCAGAGAGATATTAAATGGAAGAAGGCATGCTGTTCTTTAAAAAAAAAACTCTCTTATATATTTTACGCTTCTGGTAGACAGCATCCATTTCGTAAGCTCCCTATTCAGCATATTTTGTACTGAGATTATTTTCGTAGCTTTCGCTATATGCTGTGTATTGGGGTATGGGAACTGTCGTTGTTTATGTTGTTATTTTTCAGCAGGAGCATAAACGATCCCCCTGCAGATTTCATGAAGAGAGAAACAAAGACTGTTCACCAATATTTATTGGACGTATGGCACAAACTTCAAATGCTAACCTAACTAGCGCTCTGCAATAATAAGATCTCAAAATTAAAATAAAAGAACATTATGACAAAATACTTTTTCTAAGACTATCGAAGTAGGAGACTTTGTACGACAACTTAAACCTAAGACATAAAATAATTTCTTAATTTTTCTGTTGGCCATATAAGGTTATTCGATATTTAAATGTTATTTAACGTTTAATTTAATGTTACCATTTATAATGATATATTTCCCAAAATCTATCATAGAATCATAGAGGTCAAACACCATGACAGTCTTATAGAGAAAAAAGACCACTGACTCTAGATAACGACTTACAGATACTTGGTGGTTGCATTGCTTCTATCATTATTAAAGATTCACTCGACGATGAAAAGGAATAAAACACTACGTCTGACATTTTATCTTTACCAATCCTGATTTACAAAGACAACTATACAATTAATCAGCTTGGCATTGATCCTGACTTGAAACAAATTCAAACATAAATTTTTACTAGATTTGTGACCAATTTGGGAACGTCGGATCGTACATTCACAGAAAGGTCAGAGTAGAAGAATTGAAAAATCACAGTGGCATCGAAGAAACCGATAGTTTCACAATTGCATTACAGTTGAGAGGAAATTTGAACCAAGAAATTAGAAATATGTTATAGTTAGGGATTTTCGAAGGAAGTCACCTTATGCCCACCCGTTGTACTGGTTAGCAAAAAGACGGTTCTACTCTAACTTGCGCTTCCTATCGCAAAATCAATTCTATCACAGAGTTTGACGCTGAAGTCATTCGTGACCCAGAAGATATTTTCTCAGTATTACACACAGCAACATTTTTTTCGAAAATTGATTTTAATAAAGCGTTCTGGCAGATTATTTGAACATAAGAAATCCTTCACATAAGGAAGAGGACTGTTGGGCATTTTTAATTTTCTTATTTACCATTTGGCTTAAAAAAACAGTCAATCTACCTGCACCAGAGATATAAGAACACTTTAAAAAAAAACAATGACAAGTGGTGTCTCCTATTATAAGGAAATATGTTTTTAAACTCGTATTTGAAAGGAACATATAGAAACCATAGATAACGTTTTTTATAAAACCCTAGGAACCAGCATTCACCGTGAAACCTGGCAAACTAGAACTTGATTTCTTTAAAGTTCCATTTTAGGGAGCAGTGTGGGAAAATCGAACCAAGGGCCCTGTCTTAATAATATTGAGAAATTACTCCCGTTTAGTACCACTAGAAATAATAAGGAGGTGAGGAGCTTATTAATGTTGATAACAAATGTATTCTTCTGAAATAAATTTTACGAAGAGAGGCACCTTTGAAAATCGATTCGACACTTGAACACGATAGTGCCCTTAAAAATATTGGACACATCTGGTCAGTGAACCCTTCTCAAGTTATAATAACTGATCTTACAAATTCATTTACTCTCCAATAACATGCCTCAAATATTGGCATTTCTAGTTGTTTGATGCAGAAGTTTAAAGGATTACTCTATCGTGTCCGATTTATGAGTCGAAAACAATGCGTTCTTTTTTTCAGGTTTAACCATACTTTGTTTTACTCATTTTACATTATGCTAACCTGATTGAAGTCTCTCCCCTTAATACCCAATTAAAATACTAAATTGTATAAAAACATTCCACAATGTTGGTACTTTTGGGGGGGGGGGGGTGGGTGGGATGTAGCCTGCACGCTCTTTTTAAAAAAAGTTTTATTTTTTTTCGGAGAAGTAAATAATTACAGTCGTTAAGAACAATTTAATGTTTAATAATAACATTAAATCTTGTCTTTACATCCGTGGACGATGTATAGTTTTCAAACAATCGCGACAAAAAGAGAAACTATTTTCTTTGTAATAAAATTAATTTGACCAGGCAATTAAATTCTTAGGGCCTGGCTCGATGACAATGAATTCTAATTTTTTTACGAGCTAATGGTGCCGCTTTATCGACTTACATGAATATTGTACCTTGCTTATAAATGAAACCTTTCATAAATGTCTGCCGAAAACTTCTGATTTTATTTTGGTGATTCAAAAATGTCCCTATTAGTCAATGGTTAAAGACATCCTATCACATTACGCTACCTCGAACACAAATGAGTTTTTAGATAATGGTGACCAGATAACATGTCGCCTTCTCCAATTTGAGAGGACTTGAAATATGGAAAATTTAGATTCTTCAAGAAAAAAAGTATAAAATCGTTCCATGTCACAGAACCAGATTTAAATTTCAGTTATCAGGCTATTCAATTGTATTTTCAGACCCTGCTTAGTACGTGCTTCCTGGTAGTACAAGTTGATGAAATTAATTCCAGGAAAGACATTTTGAGCAATTTCTAAAAAAAAAAAAAAAAATTTTTAAATGCCTTTTTATTTTTTTTTTTTTTTGTTTTTTTTTCTGTTAAGAATATTGCTTAGAACGTGTTCCTAGCAATGAAAGATGTTGATATCAAACTATGATTATTTAGATTAAAACATTCTTTCTTTTTTTATGTTTCCTAAATGCAAGCTTGTGAAAAATATGTGCACAAAAAAAAGCGTTAATGAAACACCTGCGTTTATATTCAAATCATATCCTATTTATATTCTATGCTCTAAAATTTTGATGATATTTTTTTTTAATAACAGCCGTTGTGGTCAACAGATTTAGATAATCCTTCACTTGAATAATCCTAGTGCCAAGACCCAAGACACATAAAATAATGTTGACTTTATTCAATAGAGTACATTTCATTTTAAAGGTTTTCTTTCTTTTTTTTGTATTTGTTGAGACTTTTCAAGTTGAATCATTTGTCATTTTCTCTCGTTTCTGATTTAAATAATTCTAAAAAAAATTGATAGCGATGTTAAATATAAAGTTAAATTTTATTTTAAATCGTTTTTGTGGTAATTAAATATTTCCAATGTTTTATATCACAACGATATTGAAAACTAGAATCCGCAATCTCATATTTAATTATTATACGTCTTTAACAATTGTCTTTATTTCCTTGAACTACTTTACAGATATGTCACGACTTCTTATTGATATCTCAATTGGTTTTGAAATAATGGTAGCACCAGTGACAAGATCCTTCATCATTTCGGTGCAATGGGACCAAAGCCTAAGGACAGATGATGTAGTAGATTACATTAAAATGAAGTGTAATGAAGCAAATATTGTGTCCATAAAGCCCCTAAATTATGGACTTCTATTTTACTTGCGAGATGAACAAAGTAAGACATTCACTTTTAAAATGCTCTTTGCATTTTTAAAAATTTCTTAATATTTTAATTGAGCTAAAACGTAGAATGTCCTTTAACAATTATTTTTAATCGTCTTCTTTTTAGGTATTTCCAGTATATTGTCTGACGCTAGTCATATAATCCATGGATTGCCTATTGACGCTCGCTACTTCTATCCCTGTCTAACAGCCGAGACTTATCATAGATTTGAACAAAATCGTGTGTCGTGTCAAGTACATGTTCAAAACCTCACGAGTGGACATTATTTTCAACAAAGCCCTTTCCACAGGAAACAGAATTATTCCTTTCCGACAGCAAGCTACACGTATGTTTTAAATCATCATTTAGTGCAACGCGCTGGACAAAGTCAAGGCTATGAACAATATTTGAGATATGCTGGTTCTGAAAAAAGAGAGATTTCTAGCTCCGCTGATGAGTTATCATTACAAAACTGGAGTCAATCCCAAACATTGAGACTCCCACCCACCAATGAAAGACCCAATCCCAGTAGCCATGGAAACGTTTCTAACATTGCTAAGCAGAAAAACACAAGCCTAATTCAGGAGAAAAAAAATGTAGCTATTGATTTCAGACAAGATGAACTTATACTTCTTGTTAGAACTAAATCGATAGAAGATGAATTAAAAATATGCAGTGATTTGGAGATAATTTATGATCTTGAAAATTGCAAAGTTTTTCTTTCTGGAGACGCCAAAAGCTTAATGCTCACAGAACTTCTGCTTCAAGAGCGTGTAAGGACAATTTTTCAGCATTATGATCTCACTGGACTGAACGATGATGAGTTAGAAATTTTAAATATGAAATGCTTCCCAGACAAAATAAATGGAGAGTTTGAAAAAAGAAAGATACATGCACACATGTCTTGTGAAAATGGATCAATCAGTATACTGTATGACAAAGGTGTACATACAGCTAGATTAGACAAAGTTATCAGAAAGTTCTTGGTTGCCAGAGAGTACAAAATAGAAAAGAATAAAATTCTGTTCTATCAATCTAAGAATTGGTCAGATTTTCTACAAGCGTTCAAGGATGAAGATCCAGACTACGAGTTTTCTGTCATCAAGTTGAACACACACAAAACGAGTCTTCTTGTTATTGGTCCAGCAAGCATGCATATCGAAATGAAAGCGAAATTGAAACAATTTGAAAATGATAACAAAAGTAAAACGAAAGAAGTAATCTTTGAAAGCGATTTGCAAGAGTACGCCCACAAGTACTTTGCAGATAAACTGAAAGATATTGTAGTGGCCGCTCAGAATAATGGAGCATCTGTAAAAAAAAACTGATAGTGCGTTCATAATTGAGGGTCTGGAAGACGGTTTACAGGACGGAGCCACGAAGCTAGAAAAAATGAGGTAATATTTTTCTTAAACGCAAAATATTTTCCTTACAGTAGTTTAGCAAAAAAAATTAGACTTGGAAATTTAAAAAAAAAATAAAATGTTTTTCGTTTTATTTCATAAAGAGATTCTATAAAAACCAGAAAGCAAACACTAGACTACCCAGGTTGCAGAGAGTTCCTTGAAAGTTCAGCTGGGGAAGACATTCTTCGAACCAGTGGTAAAAAATTTTCATGTCTCATCAAATTATGTGAGCAAGATGACGCTGATGAATCACTTCATGAATCTTTTGAGGAAAACTTAACACTCGTAGAATATGTCATAATAGAAAATTGCAAAGTTAGCATCACTAGAGGTGACCCAGAGAACCTCAAGGTGGACTGTATTTTTAATTTCATAAACACTTCATTCTCAACATATACTAATATGCCTAAAGGTATGCTGAAGTTTTGTTTGTTTCTTTTTTAACCGTTTGTATAAGATATGTAATAGAAAATGTGTTTTAATAATTTCTTTACAAGACTGGAATCGTATGTTAACATTTAAATTATATAGAACTGCTTATCATTTAACGCCCAAAAAAATCGAATATTTTAAATTATCTGTAACTTTAAAGTCAAACAGTTACTATTAAAGTTTGATTTTTTTTTAAAATTCAAAATTTTAAATTTATTAAATCTTAAGCAGTACTAAAAAGTGTCATATCGAATTTGGAATTTTTCATAAGTCAAATGATCTCATAAAAATAAGCATTGGCAAATATGTAGTGCTAGCAATTTCTAAAAATTAGGAAACGAATGTAACTGATAGTTTTGAAGGCCTAATGTATTTGTATACATATTTTTTGGACTCTAGGTTTCATTGGTGGTCAAACTTCTTGGAATAAGATAAAGAAAGTCTTAGTTTTTAGCGTTGGTCAAACTATTGAATTTACTGGAGAAAAAAACAGAAATTTAAAAATAATCCACATCGTTTGTAACCATGAAGAAAAGCAGCTAATTGAGGCATTAAAAAGAGGATTCAATAGAGTAAGAACAATGAAGTTTAAATATATCGGGATCGCTCTTGATGGAATCCGTGAGTTTTTCTTTACTTAACCAATAACAAAAACTGATGAAAAATAAATCTTTGAAAAAGCTTAACTTTTTTTTAAATGTGGGAAAAATTGTTGGACTGTATATTAATATAGACTGTTTTAATATTTTAAGCTAATTTTAGAAAGTTTTTTTTTTTTTTCAAATTTCATGAGTATGGGAGACATTGTTGAAATCCATTGCAAAAATAGGGCAAGTTATTGTAATAAGAAAATAACAGGAAAATGTAAATATGAGTAATGTACAAAAATGGTTTATTGATTAGTTTAAAAACAAAAAACATTCATTTTTTAACATGACATTTAGAGTGGAGTCCTGAAAAATTTTCAAAACCATTGGCAGATCACTTAAATTATTGATAATAAGAAACATAACAGGATTTTAGTAAACATGAGTAATATCCGAAAATGGTTCATTGATTATTTAAAAAAAAATTATAATAATTATTTACAGAACATTTACAATGGAGTCAAGGACAGTTTTCAAAACCATTGGCAGATCACTTAACTGATCAACTTCATAATAATCCCAACACTGTGAATGAAATCTATTTATGTGGAAACAATGAAAAACACCTGCATAATGTCGCCATTCAGCTAAAATTGAAACACCAAGAGACCAAACCTTTAGGTAATTAACAAAGCTCGTATTGTAAGCCATGCTTGTAGTATTTTGTATTTAGGAATTTTACAAATTGTTTGGTTTAACCGTGGCTCCTGAACGAAACGATAAAGGCAGATTATACAGTAAAAACTAACCCGCAAAAATATTTTGCACGTTTGTCAAGTAATTACAGTACGTTTGCCTTGTCTGAACGACTCACAGACACGCTCAATATTACTACTGACATTTATTTCGTGGTAAGAAATAAAAAAAAATATATATACATGTTAACGCATTGCTTACACAAAGGCGTGTAATTTGAAAAGGAGGTTTCCTTATGGTGGTCACCTCACTATGATATAATAAGGTTATTTTTTTAAATTCTTTATATAATCTTCGCTTTTGTTCGTAAGTGGCTGGCAGGCTGGGTGGCAGGAAAAATCTCGAGACAGCTAATTGACCAACTTCCCGTCAAGCTTTCCAGCTGAAAATTGAAACATGACTCGATGCCAATGACAACACATTATGTACAATTTTCAGCCTAACCTCTCAACTTCCGATTTTCAAAAGAAACATGAATGAAAATTCCCGATAACTGCACTAAATGAGACCATATTATTTTTTTAAAATATTACGCAAATGGGTTTGGTGCGAAATATTTTCTTTTGTTTTTCTGAAATAGCAGGTAAAAAAAATCTGCGCTGTAGAGGCATATGAATCATTAGAAAATTAATATAGTTCAGGACCGGTACAAAAATGTGCGAGTCTTGGGAAGGCAATTATTTATTAGGATTCTTAAAAAGTACGTTACTTTTATGTGTGTTTCAACCGCAAACAATGCATAGGGCTAGCCATGGCAGCCAACCATGAATTAGCGATGGCACTGCTTTAGGTGAAGTCGAGCCAACGCAATACTATCAGTCTTCCTATGGGTGATAGCCTTAGTTTCCAACGGTAAATTAATGCGGAGGACTTCAACGTCAAATCACCGGACTGGGGCTATGTAGATGGTAACGCATCCGAACGTTACGTGGAGGATCTGTGTCTTACTGCGAACCTCATCCGACTGCAAGACGAGAATATTGTGCCCACACTATTACATACAGGACACAGTACGGAGTCTCGGCCAGATCTGACGCTAATTTTAGTGGATCTTGAGTGCAAGCTCTATCTTGTTCTCTTCCATGAGGTTGTAAGTGAACACAAACATATTTTACTCAGAATTTTGTTAATTACCAACAAGTCATGCCTTCGAAAAAGGCATTGGCTGTTTCAGTAAGAAACAGGGTCGGAACCCAAGTTGGCAGAGATCCATACAGCGGAGCCAGTAGACCAAAATAAGGAATTTGAGCTACTCGTAAGCAAGATTATCAATGCAGTAAAGCTAGCAATTCCTAGAAAAAAATTAAAGAAAAAAAACCTTCAGGACATATTGAAATTAAACTCTGAAGGCGCTGGTAGAGAGAAGAGCGGAAGCACGAAGGAAGGCTGCCAAGAAGAAAAACCTTCAGCTCGAGCAGCATATAATTCCTTGACGGCCCAAAATCGTGCAAAAGTCATAAAAGCAAAGAAAGTCCAAGTGGGTTAGTGCGTGTGAAAATCTCAACCTCATGGATGAAAAGAAGGTCTGGCATTTACTAGATCACCTGTCGCATGGGGAAGCAGCGAAATATTCGCCCCCTTAAAACACCGGCTTGCATAGAGGCTAGCTGTGCCAAGCGCGCCAACGTGCCAAATTAACACGTTGCTCGAGTCAGCAAAAAGACAAGGTTCTCTCACGAAAGCCGAACCATCAATAAATTCCGAAAGGCTAGAAGAAGAGCCAAACAAATGGGACAACACCAAGAGATTTGTATGGTACCTTTTACAATTGCCGAGTTCTAAACAGCACTACGTAGGTGCAAAACATGGAAATTCCAGGTGCCGATAGAGTGTGTAATGAAATGCTCACGCATTTGGGAAAGGCCGCAAAAAGTCCATTACTAAACTTTATCAAATAATTTCTGGAAATCAGGATACTTGCCAAAGGCGGGGAAAAAGTGCGGAGATTATCCCAATTTCCAAAGAAGATTAGCCAAGTGACCAACTGTCTAGCCACATGCCCATTTCCTTCATTCATTGTGTTGGAAAGGTAGCGGAGCGAATGGTTAACGAAAGGCTACATTGGTTATTGGAACGAACCAAAAGCATTCCCACAAACTAAGGCGGTTCCGTAAGGGATGGCAGCCTATGGATCAGGTAATCCCTTTTATCCAAAGCACCACCAATGAGCTTCGGATACTGTCGCTGTCTTCTTTGACCTCCAGAATGCCTGCGACAAAGTCTGATTGTCTGGTCTGCTGTACAAGTTCCAATAGCTCGGAGCAACAGCCAACATTAATAGGTTGATAAATTCTTTTTCTATAAAATCGCACGTCATCCACCCGTGTTGGGGTAAGGTTTCGAACATGTGTGACCTCAAGGATGGACTCTCACAGGGTCGGCCTTGAGCTGCACCCTGTTCCTGGCGTACGAGTATGACTTGCAATCTTTATTGGCAACAATGAAGATTTTCGCAGATAATGTGGCAATTTATAGCTCTGGCAAATCGGTCCAGCAATTGCTGAGCCAGCTTTAAAGTTATCTCACTAAGATACAAGATTACGCTAAGAAATGGAGATTGGTGTTGAATGGGGAGAAGACCATGTGTTCATTATTTACCAATGTAAGAACTGCTCTCAAAAAGCATATCAACCTCCACATCTGGGGGAAATCGCTAAAATAGGAGAAGTCACCTACGTTTTTGGGAATAAAGTTGGACCAGAAACTGCAACTGCATAACCACGACGGGAAATCTGCGCTCGAGCCACGTCCAAACTCAGCATGATTAAAAAGATTGCCAGCACCACTTGGAGAGCTGACGCAAAGCTCTTGAGAGCAATCTATCTCGGGAGCGTAAGAGGTACCCTGGACAATAGCCTCCTGGTGCAAGCCTTCGCAAGTTCTACGGCTTTAGAGGGACTGGATGCAGAATCTAGCTCTAATATTCGTATGCGGGCGTTACGCACCAAGAGTTTCTTTCTGGTACATTTCCGGGGGGGGGGCGAGAGAGAGAGCATCAAGTGCCTCCAACCCCCGGAGAAAGTAAATGTACAACAATAAAATAAACGATTTTTTTTAAATAAGTCATTGTCATTTTCCAACTAATTGTAAAAATAATATTAGCTGGTGCCATTAACGGATTATAATTAAAGGAACCTTTGAAATATCGCTACGCTCAATATATTTGATGATTCGTATTGTTACGGCCTATCTTCTTAGAAGCTTACGTTATTCGATTATAAATATCGCAAAGTTTCGAAAATGTGTCGATCATGTGCCGAAGTATTACTTCCCGTTCGCATTTTTCTTTATTTTATGTTTCGTTATTTTTTCCAAAGTCACAACTTTAAAGACTTTAAAAACACTATTAAATTTTATTTGTTTTGGTTTTAAGATCTATAATTTATATCGAGTTCTCGCTCAGTATCAAACATGAGCAATCTTTTCATGTTTTCAAATTATATTTTATAATAAAAGCATGACTTTTAAAATAGGTAATGCTGTTAATTGCAAATTGAATGATGGCATCTTGCTTTCAAAAATATATATATTTTAGCAATCAGTGTTACTTTCAGCTATCTCTCCAGGAGGGCACAGCCCTCTTCCCCTGCCAACGGAGTGATAATAAATCACTCCAACCAAATATTATTCAATTTATGAATCCAAACACTTCTGCCAGTATATTCCCCATCAATTCTCTCAGCACAACACTTAGCAGTATTCCATTCACAACAGTCAATGTAGCACATCCGCCATCACTCTTCTCTAACCACAGCAAAACTAACGCGTCACTTCCCACTACACAATTACGTCACAACACTCTCACACAAACGATACGGCTGCACATAAAATCTCGAACTCAACATCTTTTCCCTATCAAACATGACAACAACGCTCTACACCTAACAACAGTGATTCTCATACCCTCGACATATCCCCCCTCTTCCGCTAGATTCTACTCTACGAGTAGAATCTTCCAAAATGAAAAGTCAGGGTATGGAATCACTGGTGGGTCATAATGACTCATACAGCAAGTAACAATCTCAAAGCAGGTTATTTACCATTTGTAACATCGGTTTCTACTTCTACCTTCTAATTAGATAGATTTTACCTGCATAAACAACAACAAAAATCATGGGTTATTTATGTCATATCTAAATAATTACTGTTCATAATAAATCAAAGAAGAAAATCACTACAATAATATTATGATTTTAAAGCAACTAATCATCTTTGACATCTGTTTACAGCACCAACTCACTAATAATAAATAAACCTTTACAAGTGGCAAAAAAATGACCAAAAGAAAAATGTCAATATCCGTCAATTCATGAGGACAGCCCTAAATTGTCCAGTCTAATACTAAGCTTTTAAGGGTGGAATATTTCGCTTGTCCGACGCTTGGTAGAAAGTATGCAAACCTGCATTCCGATTCAATTCTCCCCAGCCAACCATCACGTGTCTCACCACACATGACACCAAGTCCACCAACAACAGCAACAAGCATGTCACGCCCAACACCAAAGCATGACCCATGGGCACACCACAGTGTCCACACAAACCAGCAATACCAAACAAGCATGCCACGCCCAACACCAATACATGACCCATGGGCACACCAAAGTGTCCACACAAACCGGCAGTACCAAACAAGCATGCCACACCCAACACCAATGCATGACCCATGGGCACACCACAGTGTCCACACAAACCAGCAATACCAAACAAGCATGCCACGCCCAACACCAATACATGACCCATGGGCACACCACAGTGTCCACACAAACCAGCAATACCAAACAAGCATGCCACGCCCAACACCAATACATGACCCATGGGCACACCACAGTGTCCACACAAACCGGCAGACAAACCGGCAGTACCAAACAAGCATGCCACACCCAACACCAATACATGACCCATGGGCACACCACAGTGTCCACACAAACCGGCAGTACCAAACAAGCATGCCACACCCAACACCAAT
>CAXITT010000110.1:1102951-1183552 GCA_964033795.1 Lymnaea stagnalis | reverse complement strand
GAGCAATCCGTGTCTTTAATTCTACAAACTTCAACAGTCGGACTACTATCCTCATAGCTCCACATGAAATGATTTTCAACGACTTCTACTTTATTGTATTTACGTCCCCATCTTGGGACAGCCTTTGACAAGCTCCCGATTTCCACTTCGCAAACACCGTGACCTATCCAGGTCCTAACACCTACAAAATCTCGTGCACAACACAAATCATCATTTCAACAAAGCTCTGCCGCATAAACCCAAAATCTCCCTGTTGTACGAAAGCAAATGAACCCTCTGTTACATTATCAAAGCATCTCTCGTGTGTCATATCACAGCTCTCATGGTGTGCATTATCAAAGCATCTCTCGTGTGTCATAACACAGCTCTCATGTTGTGCATTATCAAAGCATCTCTCGTGTGTCATAACACAGCTCTCATGTTGTGCATTATCAAAATCAACAGCCCGTACAGTTTCACAAATATTATCTTGTACTCCATCCAAAAAATTATATTGTCCAAAATCACACATTAAATTTTCATCAACAACATCTACATGGACTCTAGCATAAGCATCATGTGGTATGTCATCAAAAATCATATCCTGTACAAAATCCAAATTCACATGTTTAACACGTAAAAAATCTGTATCCCGTGCCTCCCCTCTGTTTTCTATTATGGTTACCACCTCACTAGATGCTACAGAGAACTCCGTGTCCCTACACTCCGTTACAATGGCTTGAGATTCCTCTGGATAGCTATTCTCTTCCACAGAGTCAGTAATATTTTCAATTAATTCGTTTTCAAAGGCTAATGAATGGACTTTACTCTCTTTAACCTCACCTAATGGCCTCCTAGTTTCCCTAGCGCCTTCCTCAGTTTCTACCTTATCCCCGTCTGTAAGTTTTTCCCAAGTTTTAAGCTTATTATCTCATCTGAACTGATTCTTCTTAGTTTCTACTTCTGCTCTGTAAAGGCTATCATGTGCTTTCTTCCCTGACCTCTCGCTATACCTATTCTCTCTAGTGTAGGGATTATCACAGTTAATACTAATTATCCTGTCTATTCTAACGTTTCCCATTCTACTCCCTCACCATCGCCATTGTCACTGTCATAAAATTCTTGACTCCTGATTTTTTCTTTTGTTTCCTCATTTTGTCTGGCAATGTATTCAAAGTTTACAATGTCCCGTTCCTTGTCGCTGTCGTATTTAGGGAGGCATTTGAGTAAGTGGTCATTTTTGCCGGGAATTTTTTTGTCACTATTACGTAGTGTAACCCCATTTTTTTATTTTGTCTAATTTAATTTTTTTTTCTGTTTCTATTTTTAATTTCTTAAGTTCAAGTTTCTGTTCCCTCTCTTCTGCTCTTATCTTTTCTTCTCGCTCTTCCCTTCTCCTTTTTTCTTCTCGCTCTTCTTCTTCCTTTCTTCTTTTTTCTTCTCGCTCCTCTTCTTGTATTTCCCCCCATTGGTCCCTTACATATGTATCTAACTCCTGTCCCGTAAATCTGAGGTCCTTTTCTCCCACCTCCCGAATTTCGGCTATTATTTCCGATATGGTTCTCTTAGAATCCATGTGTAATAATTTAACCCTACAAATGTATATGCTCAAATACTGTACAGCTTTTCTCAATATAAGATAAATACTATAATCTAAAATAACTATAATAATAATACTTATGTACTTAACATGTTACTTAACTGTGCTTGACTTGACCTGTATCGAAAACACACAATATAAGAATGTCACAGTTTTAGTTAATAGTGTCTAATTGGGCCTACTTTGTTGACCCGGTATCATGCACTGGTGGTAGATGCAGAGGAGCTCCGGTTGTAGGTGCGGCGATGTTCTGGTGGCGGCACAGTGACGATACGGTCGGTGGTGCGGTGATGATCTAGCAGATGATCTAGATGCGGCACAGTGACGATCTGGTCGTAGGTGGTTTGCTTCGTGCCCGGTACTTCGGTGTACTGCAACAGCGTTGAATATTCACAGAGGTGTACAGCAACAGCGGTGTAAAGCTCCGTGGAACAACCCAATCGGCGGGTCACAGCATTGGACGGTTGCTTCAGCTGGGACAGGAGACACACGACGAGCACCTCAGACGACTTCGGACAAGTGACACACAGCCTCAGACAGATGTGCCAGGATGCCTCACACAACGGACGGTCGATGTTCACAGCCCCGTAGAGGTTGATACTTCCGTGTCGGACAGCGACACACAGCTTCAGGCTGCGACACACAGTTTCGGACGAACGACACACTGGTTCCGGTGGCGACACAAAGCTCCTGGCGGCGACATACAGGTTCGGGCGGAGATTATACTGCCCAACCCCGGACAGGGATGGTAATTCGGACGGCCTGACACTTCACAGCTTCAGACAGGATGATTCTTAACTGCCCTTGATTCTTTCGGACGAGGATGATACTTAACAGCTTCTTTCGGACGAGCCCCCAATGTCGTGAAGCAGTACATCATACACAAACAGTCACCAATGCAACAAACAGCAACCGTTTTGTTGTAAACGAAAGTTTATTTATCACTACTCGATGAACAAGACTTGACGTATAATTTCAGAATTTGATAATAAATCACTGCAACCAAATATTAATCAATATACCAATCCAAACACTTCTGCCAGTATATCCCTCATCAATTCTCTCGGCACAACACTTAGCCGTATTCGATTCACAACAGTCAATGTAGCACATCCGCCATCACTCTTCTCTAACCACAGCAAAACTAACGCGTCACTTCCCACTACACAATTACGTCACAACACTCTCACACAAACGATACGGCTGCACATAAAATCTCGAACTCAACATCTTTTCCCTATCAAACATGACAACAACGCTCTACACCTAACAACAGTGATTCTCATACCCTCGACACGGAGCTATTTTTATTCATGATCTTTTTTGCAACCCCACAAGTCTAAAGACTTTAATGACACTATATTAAAATACATTAAAACCTGTAAAGGTCTACAATTTTCATAATTGATATTCAAGCATTAAATATGTGCAATCTGTTATCAAATTACACTTCTTCGTAAAAGCATGACTAAAAATCTAAGCATAATGCTGTTCTTTTTCTAACTTAGAATTTGAAGGGCGAAAAGAAAAAGTGTAGGTTTTTTTAAATTACAATTAAATCAAATTTTTTTTTTAAACGTGCTAACTTTGTTACAAATTTTTTTAGTCTTCTTTAAACGTGCTACCTTTGTTACAAAGTTACAAAGATTTGATTTTTTTAAAAATACTTAGCCGTTAGCCTATATTTGTTATTACTTCTCAACTGATTTTCTCTTTTGAATGTCAGAATAACAAACAATGTGCCCGATCCTTTGGTCTTGCCATCATTTGTTTCTATTATTAATTTTATTTTAGATAAGAATCCAATAGAAAGCTCATATTTTTTTGTATGAACTAGCATTTCGATTGTCATGCCAATCCATATTTTTTGGTACTTGTTTACAAAAAAATATTTCTAATTCGTCGATTTAAAATAGATTCTGTGGATTTAGATACAAATGTTTTAAGGTATAGCGAAGAGCCAATTTAAGAAAGTTATAAAAGTTTGAAATTCCAAATAAAAATTTCAATCTACTAAATATTGGTAAATGTATACTTTATTTGCATAGGAATTTCCCATATATAAAATCGTATATTAGTAAATATACAGTTTTGTGTAAACAACTCATGTCCTCTTAAAATAGTTATACCACTCATTTGCAATTTATAAAAATGACCAGTTTTCAAAACCATAATGTATACACCTTTCTAATTAACATTATTTTTTCTTTTGACTCTGGTATAATAATAATATTTAGAAAAGTTATTGTAAACATTATAATTATAAGTAAGTTATTTGTTTTTTTTCCATTTACGTTTATCACATAGAATAATGTTTGCAGTGCTTTTTAGTGATGGAACCTTTTTTCATTCAATTTTTTTTTAACATTCATTTATTTATCAAGTAGGTATCACTAAAAATAATGTTAATAAAAATAAAAGACACATTACTACATTTAGTTACATTATAATTATTTTGTTTTTATTTTTGCAAAACGCATCCAGGTCATGCTATTTCCGTTTTGACATACATGCATAGAAAGATGAAAATTAAGAAAATATCCTCATCACATCTTTATGCCCTAAAATATCCGTGGCACACTTCAGTCGTAGGAGTTGCTGGGCGCACACGATTGTTCTAAGGTTAAGTGGCACCTATATTTTCTAACTCGGATATCTTTCGTTGCTCTCCTATAAAGTGTGGAATGTTGCAAAACTTGGTTTAGATGTGTTAAAAATGCATTCTTGAATTTTGTATTGATAAAAAAAAATAATGGGGACTATAATTATTTAAAGGACTATAATTATTTAAAGGGCGAGAATAATCAAAGGTAAAATCGTACCATCAAAGTTGAAATAATTAGAATGAATATAGTTTACGTCCCGCTGGTGCGAAATTTAAGATATTTTTGGTCATTATTATGGCTAATTTTGTCATTTACCAACCGATAGTTTGAAATGACACCTCAAAATTGTCTGAAAGAAGCAACATATCAAGCATGCTCCAAAAAAATGCATTCCTGCATTTTGAGTTAATACGAATGTTTTTAGCAACCTTAATTATGCACCCCTTCCATCACGCTGACCAATTGTACACTATGGAGTTGATTATAAGCCTATCCCTAATGATTACCCTGGGGCGTGCCACAAGCGGAATGAGTTCAGTTTTTATATGGCACTGGGCTAAATAATGCCCTCCACTAAACTTTAAAAATGTTTTTCCCTGTTCAAAAGGTATAATAGAAACATCGAATTCAAGTTTACTCAAAAATACACATCTTGATTTTTAAAAAAATAATCAAAAATTTTCTGTACAGTAATTTCTCCAAAACCCCTCCAACTATCAAGATTCATCGGCGCCATCGATTTCCGCCCTACTTCTCCATGAAAATGATCGCCTATTTTGGTGTTGATAGATACATTGCCAAGTGGCGTAGCGAATTTTAAGGCTGCCATGGACGGCCTATTAATTTTAACGTCCTCCCTTTCACGATTCAAACTCTGCAGTTGTCCAAAAATGCAACACCAGCATATAAAAAAAAAGTGACAAGTGAGTGGACAACTCCATTCACCTATATCTACAGTATTTTGCGTAAGGGTACAGAATTCATTTTTACATCCCCTTCCAACTCTGAAACTGGTCATTTTCAACTAATTAATTTAATCAAAGCCCATTCCCCTTCCATCTAACGAAAGCCTGGTGCTCCGAGACTTGTGTCCCTTCTGCCATACCTTAGCTACGCCTTTGGACACTGTCAAATGGCATGAGCCCCCCCCCCCCCCCCGTTTTCCGAAAATCTGAAGTGTCCCACGGGGGAAATTTTCGAAAAAGAAACACTGGTTACGCACTACACCGATTGCTACCGTGGAAATTATCTCAGACATAGAACTACTTCACATCAGCAGGGACAAAGCTATCCTTAATAACCGTAGACCATTTCCATTGAATGAAAATAACAGAACTCTGTTTCCAATTACAAGACCACTGGGTAAAGCGGACAGGGCTTAAAAGACCCACCTGTATGAATGCGGTCCTTTCACTTGAGACAAAGCACCCTTTACCAGGAAACAAGGAGAAAATACGCGTGATCATAGCGAAAAACGGACATGCTACGGCGCACTGATACAGTCTCCAAAGTGGGTACCTTCAACATAGTAGATTTCAGGCCCAAGCGGTGTGAATGGCACTGCAACAGAAGCAGAAATCAAAGCTATATTAATTGACCTGAAGCAAGTGTACCGTCGGCTAGCCAGACGTAAAATACTTCCATCCATCGTATTGTTCGCCGATTCACAGTGTGCTCTCAAAATTAAGAAGCGGTGCTCTTTGGACCCTTCAATGGATCCCAGGACACGCGGGGATCCCACTACAGTTCAGAGCTGACTATTTTGCGAAACAAGACTCTTCCCAGCCTAAACCTAAGCGACCAATGACCCATCTTGGGGTCAAGGCCTGGATTAAGGACCTCTTCCACTTGGAAGGGATTGAGGATGGGAACAGGGTACAACTACCAGTAAACTTTACAGGAGCATGCCAAAAACAAACCTCAGGGGTGATCAGTGGTTGAGTCATAAAAAGCCACCATCAAATCCTCATTACCCATATGAGGATACATCATTGTTTCATCCTGTAGCTACCTAAATAGGTTGTGATCATGCGGGACCCGAGCTTCCGTCATTGTGGACAGGCGCCGGAGACAGTAGAGCACCTTCTAGCCGAGTGCTTGACATTAGCGACTGGTATGGCTGAGCTGCTCCCAGCCAACCGCGTCGAAAGCCTGATTTATGGGACTGCCCAGCAGATGAGGCAGGCCTGTTCCATACTTTCCGGGGCCATTAGAGAGCAATAGCTTGGTCCCTTACAATGAATGTTATACTTCAGTATGTATTCATTTTTTCAAATTTTCAGCCCCACTCTATTTCTCGATATTTCACATTATAATTGATTTTTATGAATAGCTTTGTTTTTATTGATTTTTTAATTACATCGTGTGATTTCTGATTTTTCTTCCCCACACATATTGTAATTATTTGTAGCATAATGCGGCAGAAGGTGTTGCTTGTTAAAGCTGATTGTTATAATAATATATAATCAATTTTATGACCTTCATTGTGTTCTAGACAGTTCTGACCTCGTTTGGTTAATATTGTTACGCACTAGATTCTCTGGGAAATGGTGTAAAACATTATACATAACAAGTATCCTAAATTATTTAATCTCTTTTCTTTGCCCTATCTCATTAGTCAGCTCGTGTATGGCGCCCTTTATTTAACCAGGGATAGTAAATAAATGTGTTGATTTTAGCTTCAAAATGGTTTAGAATATGGACTATCATAGTGATGTTATTGATACCATTCAAACCAGATTAAAAACTCTCTCATCTCGATAAAGGTAGATTTTCTGCTGTCTTTTACTTCTGGCATGCGCATAAATGCTCCTTCCACTCGATATTCTAGCAGAACCTTAAAATCCTAACACATCCACAGTTATCTTTTAACTTAAAATCCACTTACCAGCGTTATCCAATCATTCAAAACCTATACAAATATATTTTCATTTACCTTTTATTTTAAAAATCTTTCCCCACTTTGACCCACTTTTATCTACGAAAACCGCGCCTAGAAGCTCACCTTTTACACATGTATGTCCCCATTTTAATCTAAGTCCACAATCCTATTCCCTTTTGCTGCGGTTCCCAAATGCTGCGTAGCAACTGGCAACCGGATCACAACAGCAAAAATCGCGGGTCGCCGAAAGAATAAAAGAAATATTTGACAATTTAGGTTAGATTATCGTGACGTCTTCATTAAAAAAATTTTGTTCAGTTTGATTTCTTTACAGTCTTGTACGATTAAATACTTTATTATAATAAGTGAAAACTGTGTGGACATTCCTATTTGAAATATAATACTATGTGCCAGTATAGGCGATACGAATGTGATTGGGTAACTTTAGAGAAGTGAAAAATACAACCGTGTCACGCAAAAGCTGCGCTATTCAACTAATGTTTTATCGCCTCTAAGTTCCATCTTTCTAAAAACATATTGACAACTGATGTTAAGTACTAAGTGTAAATGGTCATTTTTTTTTTTTTTTTTAAATTTTTTTTTTTGCAGATAAATCTGAAGGAGATGTTGGTGAAATGGAACCTAAAGCCTCAGTGAAATCTTCATTTAGAATACACGAAGGTCAAGCCAGAATGAATGTATCTTCTGTGACAGCATTTACAATGGAAACCAGGTCAAAAATCGTGTTTAAACCAATAACAGTTGAACTTATCTCTGGAGATATCCTTGCTGAGAAGGTAACTATGACATTTAAAAACAAAACTAACTAACCGTTATTAACATTCCTGAACGGAAAATAAGTTTTCGGTTTTCATAATAATGCTCTGTTCGAGATCCGTGAATGATTGGTTTCCTTCAGCTAATTCTTTTACAAGTTCATGCGTCGTAAGCACCCGGAACTGAACATAAGTATTTTTTTCCAAGAGCAATATTAACTTTTGTTTAGAAACATATATAAAAGGCTGCTCAATGACTCAAACATTGTTATAGAGCAGCTCGCTATGAATATATTAATGGTTCTTCCTTCGAGTAGTATCCTTGACTTGAGTTGTATTTTGTTTAAGTGATGGAGAGTATATCAAGTCGTCAGAAATCTCGCCCTTGCCTTTTTGATCCAATGGCAAGACTTATGAAAGACTAAAATAGATCATGATGCTGTAAATGACAAGCAGTGTTTTTTTTTTATTTATGCGTTCCACTTCGCTGGAGTTGTCGGAATTTTCCGTGTGTCAGTGTCATGCCACCTACGGAACTTCATCTCCGGATTTGAAGAGGTTTTGTTTTTCAGTGTGGCTGGGATTCTAAGACGTATAAATATGATACTAATTGCCATATCTTTAATTACGAACTTGGTTGTGCTTGTCATGAATGTTTTTTATTAGTAATCTTTGCACCGAATATTGTGTTTTGTTGTTTGCGATGTTAGTTTATTTAATGAACAGTTTTTGGGGCCATTCGGCTTGTGACAAATTGTGGCGTGTTTTTATTGTATCTTTAACCTAGTTTCTATGGTCTGTCTTTGGTGTACGTCCTTATCGTTAGAAAATTGATGTGAGAACATTGAAGAAAGGCTGGACTACATAGAACGAGCTAGGTGGCTGAGTAGTCTAAACATGAGTCAATCCCAAGCAAAAACATCAGCTCCCCGGGTGGACGATACTCTTTAACTTTAGATGTTAACTCATCTAAGAGAAGGAAAACTTGTAATTCAAACCAAAAGAGTTAGTCCCTTAGTAAGTATGACATTAACTTATTTAAAATTCCGGCAACTTATGCGACGCTCATGTCTATATTATCTACACTTGATGTTCCTCTGGGTTCACAAAATGAGCTCAGAGATGGTATTTTCTGACTATGGAATAAGCTAATTCTCATAAAAACAATATCTTAGGCATAATGATTTTATTCCGGGAAGTCTAATACCATCTTTATTTTGCAAAGGATAAATTTAAAAAAATACAAACGAATTATCGGAGTAAAAAGATTTGTAAATTACATAATATATTTAAATAGTTCTTTTCGTTATTTTTTTAACTGCAGACAGATGCTGTCGTAACTTCAATCAAGTCTGACTTAGACATGAAACTCGGACTTGTAATTAGATCAGTTCTACAGAAAGGAGGAGACGAAATTCAAAATGAACTTCAAACAAAGTATCTTTCTTGACTTAGTTATTAAAAATATTTTTATGTGATGTAAAACTGTGAAATGTTTATTTATTAAAATTTAAAAGGTGTGCAATCAAAAAGTCTCAAAATGCCACGCTGACTTTGAATTTCAACAATCTGATAAATACACAGATCATTCCGATTAATGCTAGTTATGTATTAGCTCTGAATATCTCGATTTGGAAAATTAAATTAGATTCCAAAATATGTTGTTTTTTTTTAAATTTAACAATTGAATTTTTCTGAACGTAGTTCGCTGGTTTTTACTTTCATGATAGTCAATCGAATTGTGAAAAACACTAACATGAATAATGTAAAAATTAAGTTTCACAAAAATTATACTGTGATGAGGAAGTTAATTAAATGAAATCTCTTATTTTATCAAACTATACAGCAATTTGAGAACGAAGGATTGACCAATTACCTGCGCAGTGTGCAGCAAATTATGACAAATTTATATCAGTTTTATTTTCTAAAAGAAGTCATTTTTTTCTCACCCTACAAATTTAATTTCGTTAGTGCACCCATATTGTCATTAAGGAATGCGTCTGGCTTTTAATAAGCTTTAAATTAACAAATGAATTTCATGGCATGAATTTAGAATTGTGGAAGTAACAGTCTATTTTAAATATCTAGAATTTTATCAACATTTTAAAATTTAAAGCCATCGATATCAAATTAAAGTGTATTCAATATTGCACAATGAAGTGTATTTATTTTTAATATATGTTTACTATTAAACAGTTCTGGAGATACGCATTGTTTTCATTTGTTACTTCGGTTCGAAGCCGGTAGATCTATTATTTTAAAACAACGAAGACCAGTCTTTTTAAACATGGCGGCTTCCATGAAAAAAACAAAACAAATTTTGTTTAAAAAATTGTCGTGTTATTGTTTATAATTTGTTTATACAATGCTTAGTGATAACAAATATTCAGAAAATTCAAAGAAACGAAAGTTTCGTGGAAATAGATATATTTAGCATAATATTTTACCCAATGAGGATAATTTAACTGTAAATAATCTAAACGAACATTATGATATTAATACTCTAATACTAATAGACTTAATAGACTAATACTAATTTACCATAAATTACTATTCCGAAAATTGATCATTGCAGTATTTGAAGTGAATGATTGTATATCATTGAATTTGAATCATTGATTTGAAGCTGAAATACACTTGTCTAAAATATCCAAGTGCAGCGTTCTTGAGACTTTACACACCAAAGCCACGGCAACCCAGATCAGGGCAAAAATTCTTTTCAGGGCATTTTTTACGTCTTAATTTAAGATACAAATTATGAGACACAATCATAAAGGTTCATCAAATTTTTTGATATCTTTCCCACTCTGTATTTTTAATTTGTCCTGTACAAATTTTTTTGTTACAATTTGAAATACTTAATCCTGTTAGTTTATTCACATATATTAATTAATATCATATTAGGACGGTTAGGATGTATTTTATTAAGTTAACTGTATAAGCCTAAAATTAATTACATTTCCAGGTATCCAAGTGGCATAAAGGGGGGAGAGTTTGCAGTCAGTGGAGGAGGCAAGTTACCATTTAAACGAATTTATCATGCAAACTTGCCTCAGTGGAATAGCAGCTCTGGTGGCGATGTGGTAGGCTTGTTTTTCAGTAAATGTTCTTAAAGCATGAGTTCTTGAAAAAAAGCAATGTTACTGTGGTGTAAAGTATTTATGTTCATCACAACCCCCTTGATGGTTTTAAAGGTTTTTGTGAACAATGAAAATAATAATTCCCTAAAAAAACGTTATTATAAAATAATATTAGGAATGTACAAGGTAACATAATGTGCCCCCCATACACACACATATTTTAATTTGTGTTGCTTTTATTGAAATATCTTATTTCATAAAGAACTAGGTGCATTTGCTATATCAGAATTTTATTGCCCTTAAAAATTCCAAAACTCTTAGAAGCAGCGCGTAGATCTGTGTTTAGGTCATTTTTAGAAAATTCAGAGTCTCAACTAAACATGCATGCAACATTTGTTGCTTCCTAAGAAATCAAGGAGATATGGTCCCAGTGATCGTGTTGCTCATTCCTGGGATCTGACTGTTTATTGTTCAAACATGCCTTGTGTGGCTTTTGTAAGCTCTCTGCCATTTCATTGCAATTTAAATTAGGCTTTACCATGTATTTCTTTTTGCGCATAACAACTTAAGGCCCCTTAACTATCCAAGGACCTCAGTAGCTGCAGTGTTTGAGGGTCTCTCTGATGGCTCTGTGTATAAAAAGAATTTCTAAAGTAACTACGCATTCACCATACTTTTTTTTACTCTACAAACCATGGAGGTAAAGCTTATCAACTAATTGAAAATTGTGTCTATTTCTACTAGAAGTAAAAACCACTGAATTACCAAATGCCAGCAAGCCCCAATAGGGTAATTTCAACTTTTCTTTGGAAAAAGGCATTAATAGATCTCGGTTAATATCCATATTATCACCATTTAAATAATAATACAGTTATATTAAATTAGTTTTAATTTAAAAAGCTAAATTCAGTCATCACTCAAATAAGCTGCTCTTCCATATTTTCCATAAAAGCCACTATTGTAAAATATATATTGTATTAATCTTGTAGTGCAGTGATTTCAAAAGCCATCTACTAAATAAATGTGAAAAAAAATTGTGCAAGTACACCACAAAAATCAGGGTACAAAAATATACTTATGTTGGAGGGATCAATGCTACAATTACAAAGTCAGACCAAATTAGGACTTTAAGCCAATATATTTTTTTATAACATATTATTTAAGTTGTTTTGAGTTTTGCAACAGGCTTTAACCAAATGGACAAATTGAATTCGTTATTGTGTTCAATATTATTTAGCAGAATTAGATATGCAACCTATAGGCCAAATTGTTCCAAAAACACACAAAATAATGACCTACTTGAGCATTCCAAATCATTACAGAAATACAAGAATCTCTGACACCTGTGCTAAAATTACAAAACAATTGTAATTGTATTATTATTTTTTACTGATATTTTCTTATAGAAAATGATGGTGTTCAATGGATTTACATGTCTCCTTAATTTGTGTTTTGGGAACTGTGTTTTTTTTTTGTCAAACATGCTTGTCCCGTTAACATAATAATAATATATTACTAATCAGCACGCTTCTTTTTTGTGTTTCCTAATAATTTTAAGATAACAATATAAATTTTAAAATATGAATTCCCCCAAATAATTCTTTTTTTTTTAAATTAAGTTTTAACAAATTTTTCCCAATCATTGGAGGGGTGGGTAATGATAGAGCGCTACACATTTAATTCAAGACATCAATATCAAAACAAACAAAAAATAGGGGGCTGGGGGTAACATTGAATGCTACTGCAAAAAAAAAAAAAGATCAATGCACAGGCCATAACAGGTTGTTATTCTTTTTTAAGAAACGGTTGTTTATCTGTTGAATAAAATGTGATATTTAACTATTTAACCAACTTTTTTTTAAATTAAGTTTTAAAAAATTTTTCCCAATCTTTGGAGGGGTGGGTAATGATAGAGCGCTACACATTTAATTAAAGACATCAATATCAAAACAAACAAAAAATAGGGGGCGGGGGGTAACATTGAATGCTACTGCAAAAAAAAAAAAAAAAGATCAATGCACAGGCCATAACAGGTTGTTATTCTTTTTTAAGAAACGGTTGTTTATCTGTTGAATAAAATGTGATATTTAACTATTTAACCAACTTTGTGAAAATTCATTTAATTATAATAAGAAATTTAGAGTGGCACCAGCAGTTCACTTTTAAACATTTTTAACTATGGCACAGGTCGTTCACTGTTAACCAATAGAAATACTCAAAATCTCAAAACATTATTTTTAGAGTATTGATTTTAACGAGTTTTAAAACCAACTGAATGTATTGAGAATTAAGTATTTTGTCCCAGATTAATCTTCAAAAAGTGATTTTTTATTTATTTGAAATGTGTTCATTTGAAAATTTTATAAACAAATGACAAAGCTCTACTATTATATATAAAATATTTGTTGTTGTTTTTTCACTTTTCGGTGATAGATGAAGATAAATACTTTTAATATATTTTTTTACATAAATATAAAATATAATTTTTTAAAAACTTTTTATGCTTCAAATAATAAAATTAAAAAATTAATGATATAATGATGATAAATAATGCTTTTTTACTTTTAGCAGTATAAAAAATAATTATAAAAAAATAATAACACTATGATGATTAATAATGCTTATTATTTTTTTGTTGTGCAAATGTAAAGATTAAAAGACTTGTGACAGACATGCTAAACGAAGCTTCAAAGGAATCAATAAATTCCATTGCTATACCAGCTTTGGGCACAGGAAACCTTTCCTATAATTCTGGTAAGTCATATTTTGTCTTATTTTTATTTAAATATGTTAGTCTAATGTGCTTATTTAACCAAAATAAAGAATTTTTGTATTTAACTTATTCATATATTTATATATAATTAATTATTTTCAGCTATTTCTTGTAAAAGCATTCTCTCCGCTATCAATGACTTTGCAAAACAAAATCAACAAACTTCATTGACAACAGTAAAACTTGTCATATATACAACAAATGCAGATATCATGAAGGTAGGATGTTGTAATGAATAATTATATGTAGGTGATTCATATTTAAAAACAGTCCAAAATTGATATTAATAATAACAAGCAATCAAATGAATTATTAACCTAATGCACATCAAAAAAAAAAAAACTTTAATCCAAATTGTAATTTTTTTAACTACCTATTTAATTAGCATTGTAGACAGTTTTCTTTAAATCAAAATCTAGATGATATTAACACTACACTACATGTTAATTTCAGGAATATGGCCATGCCATTTTTAATTTTGGAACAGCTTGTAAGTAAAATTTAATTTTCATTTGCTCAATGATCATTAAATTTATTTTAAATAGTTGCTTTCATGCAATTAATATTTTTTTAAAAATACTTTAACCTTAACTTCTTTTTATTTCATTAAAATATTTTGTAAAATAGGAAAGTCTTAGTCATATGCAACATAACATTTTATTGTTAAATAATCTTGATTGGTTTGTATTGCTAAATATTTTATTCTTCATATTTTTGTAACGTATTTTAAAAAAAAAAAATCATTAAAACATTTATTTTTAAAATTAAAGTATAGTATAAACAATCGCTATCATATTTTTAAAAAAAAATAAATAAAACTTTGTAAAATATTCTTTAATGCATAAGCTGATTAAAAATTGTTGCTGTCATATCAATCAGTTCAGCAGTGAATAATATATAAAGCATAGAATGATAATTTTTAGTGTTAGAAAATCATGCTTACTTCTACAACGCCAGAGTGCAGCATCACACTAATTATGAACTCTACAATTTTCAAAATATGATGTAATAAACTGTGGGTGGTTTGCTTGTGGTGACAGCTAATGAAAAAAAACGGGGATATAAGAAGAGGGATCAAATTATTGTGATTATGGTTAGTACATTTTTATTTTAAAATATAATAATATTTTGTTAGCACAACCTCAGTCAATTCCAACTCCAATCTCACCAATAAAGAAAGCAAACATCAGTTATGGAAACATTGGCGTTCAACTAACTATAGGGGACATCACAACACAGAAGGTTTTGTCTTCGTTGTTGTTGTCCTTAGAAAATACTTAATTTTTTTATAAATATAGATGTTGCAGTGCATCACTTGCTATACATTTATTTAAAGAACATGGTCAGTAAGTTTGTTGATTTCCAGGTGTTAAATTTGTGGTATAGCCTTGACAGTCACTTTGTTATAAAAATCTTTATAGCCCATATCTGTTTTATTTTAGGGTTGATATCTTGTTTAACACAAAAAAGCATAAATAGTATATCGCCTAAAATGAATGCTTGACCCTGTAAATTCTTACCCTTATTTTTAAGTATAATTTCCTTTCAGACGGATGCCATTATTGTGTCAGTAGATTGCAGTTTGGATCTAACCAAAGGAAGAGTTGCTCAAAACATCTTGAACAAAGGTGGGCCAAGCATCCAGACAGAGCTGAAACAGAAGTAAGCAAGACATATTCATGTTATTTACTTTACTTTCTTATGATAAATAAGACAGGTTTAAAAAGGACTTTAAATATTTTTTAAAATTCTAAAATTAACTGCTCAAGATAACGAAGTATCTAACTTTAAAAAATTATTGTAAGAATAATATTCAATAATAGATATCCAAATGGACTGAAGGTTTATGAATATGGAATGACTGGGCCTGGTAAACTTTCATGTAAAGAAGTTTATTTTGTGTGCATCCCACATTGGAATAAATTTGACAAAAAGCAAGTGAGTAGGTTTTGAGTTTAAATAATTATTACTTTATTTTTTTTTTCAAAATTTTATCACATTTTATCACAATCTTATTAAAAATCACATTTTCATAGGACAATATTATTTTCAGGATATTCTTAATTCAGCTTTTTATGCAAATCAAAATTTTATTTAAAAACAATAGAAACAATAAAAGTCATTCACTTTTTGTTTTATGTCTCTAAATGTTTTTTTTTTCTTTTCTTCAATATTCGTGAAACCTGATCAAAGTTGTCTAACTTAATTTATATTTATAAATTTAGATGAAAAAACTGATTGTTGATGTACTAACTGCTATCGACAACGCCAAAGGAGCGACAGTTTCCCTTCCAGCTTTTGGAACTGGAAATTTAGGCTATCCAGCAGGTGATTAAATTAACAAAAATGTTTAACGTATTACTCGATATGAAGCATTAAACGAATTTAGAATCAAGTGTTATGTAAATAATTGGCAAAGTATTCGAGAGTCAAATTTACGAAAGATCAGACTACTGGCGGTCAAATCAGATGTAGAAAATATTTAATAGCAAAGTAAAATATAACCCTGAAACAGAGATATCATATTAGGTTGGACTGGGACGGAACAAGATTCCCCCATCGCAAAGCCGCACAAAAATTATTGAGTTGGCTGAAAATTTCACCCCTTAATATGTAGAAAAAAGTACACCTTTTAAATTTAAAAGTGAGTTTTAAAATATTTTTCAAAAGCAATTTTAAGTAAAACTAGAATGATTGGTATAGTTTATGAACACGTTCAAAGAAATTGTGAAGATATACTTTCATTTGCCATCCTTGCACAAATAAACACACTTTTGACAGCGAGATAAAATAAAGTTTTATACATTCATTTATGATAACGTTATTTTCCTTGTTACAGATGACACTCAAAAGCGTACTTTGAAAGGAATTACCGCTTTTACCAAAGGTAATCCACAAAATTTACGATCCATTGAAATTGTGGTGCATCCTTCAGACACTGTTGTACAACAGGTAAATACAAAAATAGTTATTTTTGTATAACAAGGAAACTTGAGGTCTAAATATTACAAAATTAGAAAATATCGCAACAAATTTGGGATAGTGCAATGAATTGGCATGAGTAAAATTAGAAAAAATTGAAGATATATATAAATAATTGATATAGTACAGTAACATACAATTTAATCTAATTTTTAATGGCCATAAAAGAAATATACATATAGATAATTGTTTGCCCACTTGTATGTTCTATTTAATATATTTATACATATATATATATATATATATATATTTAGGCTTTTCAAAAAGGATTCCACTTGCCAATATCTGCTGCATCACAACAGATGAGTCAGCAAATAATTATAAAAGAAAAAAATGAAAGCCCTTGGATTTTAACAAAACTTCTTTCAGCTTTTGGAAGTTTAGCAAGCTACATGGGTAACACTTAATGCTAAATGAATTTAATTACAAAAAGAAATAAGAACAATTTTTTTTTTTACAAATGAATATTAATTAAATTTACGATATATATGCCTTATTATTTACAATAAAATAAGAAACATGTAAGATAAATGAGTCTGAGCTATGATTACTACTATAATTCAATTAATCATGCTTTATTAACATAAAGGGGTGGGCATGGGAGAAGGGCAAGTGAAATAAAAATTGTTATCTTAAAATTTATTAGTTTAAACATTCAGCTGACATGAGTCAATTAACATTGTCTGGCGTAATATTATTTATAATTAATAGGTGTTAAATACTAAATAAATTAATAATGTTTTATTAACAGAAAAGGGTGGCATGTGAGAAAGGCAAGTGAAATTTTAAAAAAAAAAATATTATCTTTTCTGGCCTATTATTATTTATAATTAGTAGGTGTTAAATGCTAGTTTCAATTTTTTTTTCCAGGAATAGGTGATCAAAAATCTACTGAGAACACATTTAATGTTGGAACTGTGACTCTTACTGTTAAGAAAGGGGACATAACAGAAGAATCATGTGATGCCCTGGTTGCGGCCATTTATGATAACATGGATTTGGAAACTGCAGGTCACCTCAATATACTTTTCATCTTCTATGTATGTAATATAAGCTATATAATAGTTCATTGATTTCCATGTAATCCATGTTTTACTTATACTATTTTGAACGATAATAACGGAAGTCATGTGATATAATTTACATTAATTAAAGATGTCAGCATCTCAGCTCATTGTGTTTTGTACGGCCTTAAAGCCATTATGGTTTTAAATGCATGTTTATATAATTCCAAAATGTATTTAAGACTAGCCAGTATTCCAAGCGTTGCCCTGGATTGCATTCAGAAAAAAATTGTTTCTACTAACTATTAGCTATCATCAAAAGAAAGCGTTCTATAAAAAAGGAAAAAAACAACAGAAAAAAACATATCTCAAAAGAAAGAAACTAACATTTTAAATTTTTCACCTATTAAAAAAACATTTATATTAAATTATGAAAACATTTCATTAACCAATGGGATTTATTTCCAATATGATCAGTGTTCAAGTGGGATCCTATTTCCTGTGAAATTCTGTTTCCAAATGGGATCCTGTTTTCCAATGAGTACAAGTTCCCTGATAGGATACCTTTTCCCGAGGGGATGGGGTTCCTGGTTTCCTGCCGTTTCCCTGGTGGATGCAATTCACGATGGTATTCTATTCTAGTTGGAATCCTGTAGTGATCCCTCTACCATGTGTATTCACATTTTTTTCCTGGTTGGATCCCATTCCCAGTAAAATAATTTTACTCAGTTGGATCAGATTCCGTGTGGGACCCTATTTCCTGGTCGTATTTTAAGGGTATATTTACCAACTTTGACCAAGATCCATCAAACAGTTCGAAACCTGGGTGTCTACTTAGAAAGAACATTAACTATGGAAAATCACATTAACATGCTATGCAAGGCAATTTTTCTAGAGCTGTGCAGGATTAGTCATATCAGACCCTTCTTAACGTTCGAAACATCAAAGAGGCTGATATCACCATATGTGTTATTACGCATGGACTACTGCAATGCTCTGATGGTGGGTCTTCCAGCTACGCTCCTGGATAAAATTCAAAGAGCACAGAATAATGCGGCTCGCATTGTACTTCGCAAACGCAAATTCGATCATGCCAAACACTTCTGAGAGAGCTGCACTGGCTGCCGGTCCGCACTTGCATGGAGTAAAACATTGCAACTTTGTGCTACCGCTGCTTACATGATCTGGCGCCGTCCTATCTCAAAGCACTCATGACGCCTTATGTACACAAACGACAGCTCCACTCATCTGGTAGTTGCTGGCCCAACAATTTGGAAAGCCCTTTGTGTTGCTCTCAGAAACAGCCAAACACCGGAGTCCTTTAAAACTGATTTAAATACTTATCTATTTCTCAAACACCTTCTGGAGTGATTTTGACTGCCATCTTTTTCCACATAATGTATTTGGTCTGTGTTGCTAACGGTTGAAATGGGATGAAAGACTTGATATACTCGTATGTAGTTTTTAAATTGTTGCGTCTGTTTTTAAATGTGGTAAATTTTAGATTGTTTTTATTTCTCTTTTTAATATGGATGACTTTGTACCGCGCTTCGAGCTCATGGGGATGAAGCGTGTTTTTCAAATAGACTTTATTATTATTATTATTATTATGTGTATAGTAATCTGAGCCTTCAACTTTATTTATTTATATAGCTTAGGCCATAATAATGGGCAATTAATTTGGGACCTTCTAAAAATTTCCAAAAGTATCTTAAATTAAAAAAAGCTCATTAAAGTTAAAGAAACATAATAAACATAAAAAAGAAAATGTATATAAGTATAAAAAAGATAGAAAAAAATGAATCTAGAATAATATAGAAACTTTCTGAAACATAAAACATGACAAATTGATACTGAGAAAATCCCCAGGAAAGTATAGAAATGAATAGAATTAAACTAACATTTCAATTAAATTGTATTTCCAACTATATCTCGCCTTGGAACAATATAGAACTTTTTGAAACATTCCAGATTAATTTTAATAACCTCCTCGAAACGTGTGAAAAAATACATTTCTGTGTTATTATTTTTCTACTTTATTGTTCGTCCGTCGAGGATCGACGAGGACCATCGAGTCGTCTGGTGACTGATGACTTGCGCGGATGACTTTGTTTAAAGTGAAGAAGAGTTGCGCGGCGTCTACCTCACTCTCCCTTGCTTTACTGAAGCGCCTACACACTGAGATTCCTTCCTTTTGTGTATTATTATACCGCCATATTGTACTCAGCTCTCGCCTGTGGTTCCAAGAAGCTGTAACATGCACAGCAACCACAACCCAGACAACGATTCCAGGTTGAGGGTAGCCGAAAGTCATAGAACTTTCGGAAAAAAGGGGTTGTCCCCCATAGCATGTAAAGACTGAATCCGGCCAATTGTGCGGAAGAACCACTACTTGGTCAACGGACAAAAGGCGGAGACAGCACAGTGGTGTGAATTGCTGAGAGCATGGCCAGACACGTAGAACACCATGGTCATTCACTGCATAGGTGACTGGGTGGCCGAATGGTCTAACCTGAGCAAACCTCAATTCCAGCCAAAGGGCGGTCAAGCGAAAACATAGCCCTGTGTGGATGAGACTCGTTAACCTTGGTCGGCAACTCATCTAAGAGAAGGAAACTCTGAATTCAAACCCGGAGTTGGAGTCCCGTAAGGCGCACACAATGACAATCCCAGCAACGTACCCATCCCTGGTCGTCTTGACGTAGAGTCTTGCCACTGGATATGGTGGGCCCAGACGAGAGAGTGAGGTTGACGCCGAGCACTCTTCCTCACTTTAAACAAAAGTCACTAGCGCAAGTCATCAGTCACCGGACGACTCGATGGTCATCATCGATCCTCGACGGACGAACAACAACATATATGAAAAAATATTTTTTATTGATCCAGGGAAAATAATTTTTTTTTTTTATTAAATTGTACATATTTGTTTACAACATTTATAATTATAACAATTTAAACTCAAACCATCTAAAGTATATCTAAAGCATAGAAAACAGCTATCATTGAAATCCTTTAGTGACAATGACTTAATTACTGATCATTTAGATTTGGTACCTGCTTTGGGTGCACTTTGGTAAATTGGTACAGACTGGGGAACAAAAGAATTTTTATATCTTGCGGTTCTTACTTGTAGAGAAAGAATTTGCCCTTTTCGAGCTGATCCTAGGTATCTGAGATTAGAAGGGTCTGATGCGTCATCCAATTTTATTTTTAGTTTTACAACAGCTTTTTTATTTAAATTGTTATTCTAGTAAATTATATTAAGTTTGTGTGTTAATGAAAGCTTTCGTGGTACGTCTATTTAATTGGTGTTGGATGTCAGACAATGAATTCCTACACCAGCAGGTAATAATGAAGGTTTAGTAGACTTCAGATTGCTGCACTGTAGAATACGTTAATACCTTGTTTGTTTACAACGAAATTGTACATTTTTTAAAGTAAAAAAAGTCTTTGGTTGACATGTATGCACACTTGGTCTGTGTTCATGCCATGCCAGCTTATTTATATTAACATATCTAAACATTTATGTTATTAATGGTGACCTGTAGGTACATGTATATGTCTCTAATTGTTCGATGCTTTTTAATCAATTGTTATGTTTTATTTTTCAAAGCTCACTGGTTTTTTTTATTATTTTCAAATAAAAAAGCTAAAATAAATGCTTTTGAAAATAATTTAGTACACAAATTAATGATATTAATTTAAATTTAACTATTTTTCAAGGTGCTGTGTGCTACGAAATTTCCAAAAAGTGTACTGCCGATTTTAAATCCAAGTGTTTGTTGAAGGGTATACTATAGTTTACAAGCTTTTATTCTTAAATCTTACACCAAGCTTAAAGTATAACAAATATATCATATATTTAATAGGGGCTAACAGCTTGCACTTTTTAAATAATAAATATGTAAATTTCGATAATAAGTTTTAATTTTTGTAGTTAAAAAGTATTTTTCAACTTCTGTTTTGATCAAATACGCATTTTTCTTTTTCAAACTAAAATTTAACCAAATGTATTTTATACCAGCAAATGATCTAAAAGTGTATGGGTTGACAGTAATGGATGTGCAAGGTGGAAGCCTCAAGTGTAAAGAAATTTTCTTTATCAGCATGAATCAGTATCACGATAAATGGGATTTAGCTATAACCAAAGTGTTGGAGAGCGCCGACAAAAGTGGTTTTACTACATTGGCACTGCCAACATTTGGAGCAGGTCAAGCCTTATAACTTTATTTTAATACATATAATCATATTCGGACTTGTGTAAACATAATTATAAACATATTAATAAGTTAAAAGAAACTATGAGCTATATACAAAATATTTGTACCTCAATGTGTAAAGGTTTCGAGGCTAATTTTATTTGTTTTTATAGGTATACCAGACACCGATATCAACAAACTCATTTCACAAATCAAAGGGGCTATTACAAAGTTTGGTAATGACCTGCCACGAAAACTGAAAGACATTCGGCTTGTGGTCTACGACAAAGATGTGCTCAAAAGAGTCAGTAACGCAAATAATGGTAGTATGCGCATTTATTTTTAAATAAATTTTTTGTGATATATATATATATATATATATATATATATATATATATTATTTTTATATATATTTTTTTTGATATATATATATATATATATATATATATATATATATATATATATATATATATATATAGAGAGAGAGAGAGAGAGAGGGAGAGAGAGAGATATGAAATTAAGATGACATTTTTAGTAGCTCTAACTGGTTTTGAATTGGGGCTGATTGAGACAATACATTTTATTCCCACAATGCATTTTACAGGAGTGGTTGCAACATTATTGTTAAAATCAACTGTTGGTTTAGGTTTTATTTTTAAGCACAGATTTTCTTGAATGAATTGTTTTCATTAAGTTATAAAAATGATTTAGAAGAATATAACATACAGTTATAAACATATTCCGATTTTTATTTAATTTGATATAAGTTAAATCCAACTATACTATAATATGTCAAACTCTGACGATCCTACATTTATGTATTCTTGCATGGGGAGGGCAGTATGAGCATTTCTTAATTTTGAATTTAACTTAGAGCTGTCCTTATCAGTTTGAAGGCAGACTCCGGTCTGATCAAAAGCCATGTCCTTAGAGGATATAGATTAAGTCTATGTCAATCAAAAGATGAACCAGGTTTGGTTCAAAATAAGTTCCGGAAAGAAATCTGAAAGTGCTTATTTTAACTATTTATTTTCACCACAATTCACCCTATTCTCTTTTCATATATTTTTCACCTTTATATGGAAAATACTCCAGGAGAGGATATTTTTTCCTTTTCATTTTTACGCCTACTTACAGAAAACTTGGATTGATCATTGCCATAACCATTGTTCATGATAAGAACACATACTTGTTTATGTGGGTCAATAAAGGAATCTTATTTGAAATGACTCATACATTTTTACGTATTGTCAAACAAATTTAAGTTTAAACATTTTTACTGTGAAAATGATTTTAATATTCTTTATTTCTATTATTTTATTTACAGAACCATCCAGCCCTTTCTATGGGGCATTAAAAGGTACTTAATTAATAGGTTATTGATTTTATTTATTTTCACTGAGAGTGAGAAAGACGTTGCATTAATGCCAAAATAACAGGTGAGCACATTACAAACATGCTTGGTTAATCTTTTTCTTTTTAAAATGATAAAAAACATTTAGGCTCACATTTATAACATTTAACAAATTATTGAATCTAATTGTGTTTTGTTTTGTTTTTGTGCTTTCCTTGTAGAAAATGATGATGATGAGCTGTCAGAAAACGCCCATATTCTTTATTATTTTGTTGACGAGGTTAAAGTCAAGGGAGCAATGGAAGAAGTCATTACTCAGTGTATGGTGACTCATAAAGAAAACAGTTATAGAAACATATCAATTAAACAGTTTACTGACAGTAACGTAAGTCTATAAGTTACAATATTATAAATTGTAACTATGCAAGTGTAATAGTAAATGTATTGGAGTACAAAATGAAATTGTGTAGTTAAATAAATCATAACAGTAACAATTGGTTTAAGACAAGTTGTACTTTATTAATTAAAAATGATCGATACTAATGTGTCTGGGGCTACTTGTTCATTTAAATTTTCATTCTACATTACTAATTTAATCATTAAAATGAGACAAATGGCCTCTACATAGTAAAACAAAATAATGCTTGAAAAAATAAATGTGACGTAAATTTCGGCGTGTGAACTAAAAAACAAATTTGACCACACTTCCGTTCAATCAAATTTCCTTCAATCAATTTTCCGTCTACGACATTTCTTTCAAACAAATTTCGGGAGACAGTTTTTATCAGTATAGTTCTGTATTTTGGTACACTCATATTGTTATTCATAATTGATAAACATACAGATAAAAATGTATTTATTAATTATAGATACACTGGGTATATATACAAATATTCATACACACATAAATAAATAAATGCAAAATTTGTAAAAGATTCCAGGTGTATTTATTGCACCAAAAAACTTTTCTTTATCAGTTTAGAAGCCTGGAAAAGAAAGGTATTGAAAATATGATTAAAGTGACCTGCATCAAGGATGAGGGAATGATCCGCTTGGCCGGATTTGGAGATATGTCTAAGGTGCATAATATGATCCACGCCATTGAGAAGGAGATGCAGAGAGAAATGTTTGAAAATCTTAGCACTGACACACCGGTACATTGGCAGTATGAAGATGATGGCAAATTTGTGGACTTCAATAATCTGTAAGAATTTATTAATGAATTATTTATCTAGAATGTTCTGAGTAACTTGAAGACATTTATTTCTTGAAATTAAGCGACTTTTTTCTATTGCAATAGCAATATAGTAAATTTTCATGGTAAAAGAAACCCTTATTATTCGTAAAAATATTTACATTAGCGATGTATTTCTAAAAGCTCATTGGGAAGATAACAAATGATGCTTATTGTATAAAAATTTACCGGGGGGGGGTGTTGTTGGCGAAAGCTTTATTTTTTAAGACTAAAAAATCCATTCGTTTACATTTTTAATATTTGTGAATCATATTCTACTTTCTCTTTTATCATAAATAATTTTTAGGATGATCAAATTTTCCAAATCGTTCAGTCGATTTAGATAGAACAGCAAATAAAATGTCTAATTACTTTGAGTTTACAAGTGTATATTCGTAGATTTGCTCAAGTAGAAAAAGTATGAAAACAAATTTAATACACTAATCATAATATAGATAGTAGTTACTCTGATTATCTTAAACCGAGTATAAAATTGGTTTATTATTCTTAAAGTCATAATAATGTATACAATGCTTGCACAAAGTCCATACTACATTTATTCCATTTTTTTTTTAAGAGATGAATTCCAAATCTTGAAAAAATCTAGTTTTTATACGAGACAAAGTACAGGAAATAGGAAGTTTCCCCTGTCACTTTGCCCTCTTCTTAGATTAAAAAGACACCAACAATTTGTGTCATTATAACAATATGAGGTAAGCTTTAATAATAATTTTACAGAATACAAAAGTAAAGTTTTCGGCACATGCCTTCATCAGTAAAACATAAAGACAAATAAGTATAAATTAAATTTACATAATATATATATATATATATATATATATACAGATATCTTACCTAAAGAGGGGAGAAAAAATAGGAGGGGGCGAAAAAAAACAGGCCCTTTTCTACAAATATTTATTTAAAATAATTCCTATGACCAATAACTTAGTCAACGATACATTTTAGAGGTGTTTATTTCATTTTTAATTATTTTTAAGAACAATGTAATACACATAAGTTATAAGCACTAGCCGCAAACACACAAAAATGTATTTTGGTGAATGGAGGAAAAGGCACAAGATGCTAGTGTCACAAATCAGCCTTGCTGATACGCCTGGCGCCGATTGACTTTACTAGTCAGCTGCAGCAGATGTACAACAGTACTGTGACATCACGTTGCGTAATGTAACAGCTGACAGGGTACGAGAGAGTCAGGTGGAGAGAACAAAAATACAATAAATACACAATCATGAAAGGCTGACGGATTTGAGAATAGAGAGATCCACTTTACAATTTGTAATAAAACTTATCATGTTATTATTAGAACATATTGACCAAGGGTGAGAATGGTGTTGTTTGAAAAAAGGTTAAAAGCAGCATGAAGAGACTAACAAAAATATCAAAGACATCACTCATATATAGTATGTAATTATTAGATTTTAAGAGTAAATGTAGTTTCAGAGAAGAAATAAAAACAAATGCCACTATATTACAAATTATAATAAAAATGAGCAATGAAAAAACATGATTTTTCTTTGAACGTATGAAATAAACTACAAACAATCTAATTTAAATAGACATTTCACAGCTCTTATAAATCTATTGTCAAGCTTAATGTTGCTTAACAAGTTAATGGGTGAATGAAACCAAAGTCATTATTACTGTCATTGTCAACGTTAGCACTAACCATCAATAAAGCAATATTCATACAGTATTTACCGCGGTTTCATTTATGTCTTTGATCAGATCAGCTAAAATAAAGAGGCTGGTAAATTTATTAATTTTTTTTATTATTATTAATTTAAAACTAAACACATTGTATAACAGAGAATAAACAAAACCATTGTGTCTAATAATAAACACTTGACTTAATATAGAATAGGCCATCATGTTTAATTACATAATAATCTTGACCATTTTGTTTAATTGCATAATAAACTAGAACATTTTGTTTAATTACATAATAAACTCAAATAATGATGCAAGAAGCACCGTCACCTCTAACCATATCTATTGAGGGTCATAATCTTTTGGTTGTTGATCATATCATATACCTGGGATCCAATATTTCTAGTTCTCTCTCCGTTGATGAAGAGATCAATATCAGGATTGCAAAAGCAGCAGCAACTATGGCTAAATTGAATAAGTGGGTGTGGAATAATCTCAATCTAACTGATACAACAAAAATAACTGTCTATCAGGCATGCGTGCTCAGCACGCTCCTATATGGTTGCGATGTGTGGACCACATACACCAGTCAGGAGTGGAAACTCAACAGCTTCCATCAAAGATGTCTCTGTCGCATTTTGCGTATTCGTTGGCAGGACAGGGTGCCTAACGTGGAGGTCTTGGAACATGCACACATGTTTAGCATATTCTCCTTTCTTATCAAGAGACGCCTTCGCTGGTTAGGTCATGTACAGAGAATGGAGTAAGGACGTATCCCTTAGATTCTGCTGTATGGAGGGTTGGCAGATGGGACAAGACATATTGGACGACCGCGCCTGAGATTTATTGACGTTTGCAAACGAAGCATGAGGAAGCCAATATTGAAACAAACAAATAATTGGAGTCCATTGCCAAACAGCGCTCCAACTGGCGTACATCAGTGTTTGGAGGAGTGAGAAATGCAGAAGTTACTCGAAACGAGGCCCTCGAATCAAAAAGGACAATTCGAAAATCAAGAATTTGCCAGGATTAAACATTCTCCTGCGAGAGATGCGGCCATGATTGCCATTCAAGGATTGGCCTAGTGAGCCACTCGCCAAAGTGTAGAACTATATAGCTACTCCATCGTCTCACGTAGACGGAAGGATGCCATAATAATAAAATAGATCATTGTGTTGTTGCTTTTTTAAGTGTCACTTATCATTCATGATTTGCAATTCTATTTTGTTTTTATAGACTCAACCTTCAGCTGGAAGCTGACTTCAAAGGAAAAAAATCCAGTTCTGTTATAGAAATGGATGATGAAACATATACAGTTGACTTTGAAAATAAAATCATAACACACAATGACACTGGAACCATTATGAACTTAATCAGAAGAGATGCTCTTGAAGGTAGAATAGTATTTATTCCCCAATATTAACAGGTAGGCTTTTAGCCACGTCAGGAAAAAATTACCAGTATTTTTCTTTAAATAATAATTTATTACAAATTTTATTTATATATATTTGAAAACGTTTTTAAGAAAAATGCTCTTAAACTACATGTTTATGTCATTTTTTTTTGGGGGGGTGGAGGGGGGAGAATATACCTCTTTATTAAAACGTTTAATAGTTTTAGATTTTAAAATATCAATAGATTTCAAACCAGTTCAGTCCCCGATTCTACTTCTAAAACCACACTTGACATAAAGCCCAAGACCTCTTATCAAACAATCTTGTAATAATTATAACCTAATTATAGTTGTTTTCCTACGGCTTGTGTTGAATTAATGAATACAAAGAAACTAGTATTCAATTAACATTTTTTTTTTAAATGTTAAATACCAATCTTAAAAACACAATAACAAAATATAATTTATTATAAAAATCTGAGATTATTATTTTCAGCATAAGTATTGTTTTAGTTTTGCTAATATATTTAGGTAATAGCAGTAAAATAACATCGATAAGTGCCTCTTCTACCTTGATATTTTCACATTTGAACTTCTTTACAAACTTTGCATCGTAAGCACAGTCTCAGAAATGGGTGTATATTTGTGTTCACTTGTAGAGAACTACGTAGGCTTTGCATCTAATGAAATTCAGTGCTGTAATGTGTGATTAGGGGTGTGTTAAACAGCTACAGATTGCTCTGTTCAATGCCTTAAATCTTTTGTTCAAAACAAAAGCAACATACTTACAGCCTTACACATGTCCATTTAGATTTTTTTTTATGTGCCATGAAGAAAAAAAATTAATATACATTTTTTCAGCTGGCGAACCTATTCCAAAACATTGGGAGCCAATGTCTGTAAATGAATCACTCAAAGTAGTAAACCTTCCAGCCGACTGTGATGAATACAAAAAAGTTGCTGCATATTTTAGATTTAAGGATGCTGTAGGAAATATCCACACGGTATTTGAAAAGTTTGATATTTAAGTAAAATTAAACTTTACATATCAACTTCAAAAATGTTCTTTGCATATTATTTTATTTCAAAATGTTACTTTATTACAAAATGTTACTTTATTAAATGTTACTTTATTTCAACATATTACTTTATTTAGGTCATATGGTAAAGTTTAAACACTTTTTAAAGTCCAAATTTTTTTAACAACTATTATTTTAATTCACAATTATATAATCAAATTAATGGATGAACTTAATGTAATTGTTTATTTTTCTATGAATTCTTAATTGAAATTTCAAATGCCCAATAGATAGAGCGTGTTCAGAACAGATCGCTGTACCAACAATTCGTTGCTAAAAAAAGAGAAATCGATGGAAGAAATCCCAATCATGAGAATGAATTATTTTTGTTCCATGGCTCAGACATAAATGCCATCAGTGCCATCAACAACACCGGATTTAATAGGAGTTACTGTGGAAAAAATGGTACATTTACTTCCAATATAGTTTTACTAATCGATTTATTGTTTTCGTTGCCCTTGAATAATAAATTATTTTAACATAATCCGGAACTTAAATTATATATTTGTCAGTTTTAAAATTTAAACCAGAAAGTGTAAAAACTTGTTTAAAATATCCTATTTTAAACGGAAATAAATGTATAGCCTTTAATTTTTTTTTTTTTTTCATTTTTTTGCAGCGACAGTTTATGGACTTGGGGTTTACTTTGCACAGTCCTCAGCCTACTCTGAGCAATACGCTTCACCTGATGCCAATGGATTGCGTAAATTGTATCAAGCCCGGGTACTGGTTGGCGTTTCTGTTGAAACAGATTCTAAAACAAAGTTTTTACCCAAACAACCTGGCACTGACATCCCATATGACTCTGGTAAAGCCCCTGCCAGCAGACCTGAAGGTATCTATGTCATATTCCATGACAGTCAGGCCTACCCTGAGTATATAATCACATTTGCTTTGCCTGTTAACCACGTTGCCACTTAAATTTTGAAAACTGCCTTTTTCATATTTTAGAGATATGAAAATAACTAGATTTTCAACCTTTCACATTTTAAAAACATATGTTGACTTTTTTTCATATTTAATACACAACTGTGCAAATTTTGCTTTCTCAACATTCGTGCAAGAATCCACATAATTTTGAAAATGCCTCATGGATACTTATGAAATTTCTTTTAACAGTGAGGTAATGAGCTACAGGATAATTTTCATCCTTGGTTTTACTTTCATATAGACATTTTCATAAATAATACATGTCTAAAGTTAAATAAACTTTGTTTAAGATCTCCTCTCCCCCCCCCCCATATTAATTACCTTCTCTGATGTTTTTGCCATTAGTCTATTTATAAAAAACTAGAATTTAAAAACTAATAAACTAATTTTGTAACATATCATATTGATTGTACTATGTTTAACCACATAATATGACATTACGGTTTACACAAGTACTTAGCAACATTCAAGTACAATCTCCTACTTGCTTTCCTCCACCCATTTACTTTTTCCCTATCATCATGATCCACTTCATCACTGTTGTAGATGTTTAAATAGTGTACTTCAAGACCACATGTAAATAAATTGCATTTTTTTTTCTTACATTCAACTTGTACATGTTAAAAATATGCAAACTATAAATTTGAAAGCTTATTGTATTCTTAAAATAACGTTTCTCAAGTGTATTCATGTTTCTAAGTCAATAAACTTTTAAAGCGGTCCTGTCTTGACAATAACATACGTAAGAGTAGGTTGAAAGTGAACTCTCCCATTTTTTTGCATTTTAGTGGTAGGTTTCTTTGGAAACAAAATTTTTTTTTTTTTAATTTATTTTGATTTATCGTTTCAAAATTTCTTGCACTTTAAATAAGTTAACTCACAAAGCTGATATAATTTGTATTTTGATATCATTCATTAAATTTTTAACAGAAAAGATATAAAAGGAGCTGAATAAAAAAATATCCTTCATTTTATTTTAATAAGCTTCATGAAAAACTTATCTGTTTCTATTTTTTTTTAAACTCCTTTGCTGATTTTTAATTTGAATATCTAATTTTTAAACATCATAACAAAATTGTATTGGCTTCTTTCATAAACTTTTTATAATATATGTTTATTTAAAAAATATTATTCTCTTATTTGATGTAGACTATCATGGTTTTTGTATGATAGTTGTAATTTTAAATTTTGGGATATTTTTTATATTGTTCTTGATACCAGATGTCATTGTATGATTTAATTTGGATATGTTTGAACTATCATTAATGTTGATTTTTGTTTAGGTAGTTAAAAAAGGGATTTTAAGAAACAGGAAGTTACATATTTTTTTAAATCTTACATTATACAAATTATATGCCTAATCATCATGTATTTTTGACAACATAATTTAAATTTAAATTGTCAATGCCCGAGTTGAAATGAATATTTGAAAATAATTTTGATTGGCTCCCAAATTAGGATAAATCTATTGTGTAATGCTAACATAAGAACAAGTGGTAAATTATTTGACATGTTCAAATCAAAAGTATGAACGACATAAGACAATGTAAACCTGTTGTTGAATAAAATCGTTTGTCTGCCCACCATCAACATATATCACGTAAAAAGTAGGAAAAGGGTAACTTAAAAATATTTAAAATTGTTTTTAATATTTTTAATTAGAGTTGTGGTTTTTGCCTTTTCCCTTTGCTTTTGTATGGGATTTTTTACTTTTTTGTTATCTTTCTTTAAAAATAAATTAACGTCATGCTATGTTTTAAATGTTTAATGAAGGATAAGTATTTTTTTATAAGTTTTATTATATATTTATACATTCCATAAAAACAAACTAATTCATGTTTAACTGAAGCTATAATTTTTAGCTGATGATTACTGCGTGGTTTGTTGTCTCACTGTGACCAACTCACACACAATTGCTGGAATTTAAACCACAGACAACAAATGTGAAATGTGGAATAACATAAAGTTAAAGAAAATATATAAAATTCATGTTAGGGGGTCAATCATCATTTTTGTTATCAAATTATGCTAACCTTGTTTTTTAGTTATTTCAATACATTACAATTTGTAAATTTCATCTAAAATTATTTAATACATATGCATAATTTTGAGTAGTAGTATTTCATAAGATTTTTATAGATAGGATGAGATATAATTATTTTTTAAAAAATGATTTCTGATTTTAGCACTTGTTAAGCACTTTATTAATTATTTTTAAAAACGTATCTTTTCTCATCAAGATTAAGTTTTAAGAAATAATTATAATTTTTTTTAAAGACATTATTTGATATTTAAGAGTTGTTTTTTTTTCATAATCGATAAACCCCCTCACTCTAAGTTTCCTTATGAAACATAATTTTTTTCTTTAATCGTATTATTTAATTTGGCTCATTTTAAAATAAACAACAAATTTGAAATGGGGAAAATCAGATAATAATAATTTAAAAACTTTTTAAACATTTATTTAGACACACCTTTCTTACAATAATTAATACTTATGTATATTTTCCTTTCTACTTCTTCTGGGTTTGTGCTTTAATTTTTTTTCAATAATAGCGTGTGGTGTTCTAAATTTCTTTAAGAAAAAATAAAAGAATTTTCTTTTGATATCGTTGACTTGTCATTTATGAGAAGGTTTGTATCAATTTTTTCGGTGTATTCAAAAGTTATTGACAATATAAACATGGACATGCAGAATCAGCATCGAGTAAAAAGTAGATGCTTAATTAAATGGATGCAACGATCTTACATTAAAATAAGAAATATTTGTAAAAAGTTCTAAGCAAAATGAATTGTTCAGCACGTTTTGTCTCAATTTAAGTTGCCCAATGTTTCCAGTTATTCTACGGGTAGGTTAAGCTGCTAATCAGAAAACTAATAGGTTATAGGTAAGTGATTTAAACAGGGTAGGTACTTGGAGTTATAGTAAGTTCAAAAATGTGTTTGTGTGTGAATGCAAATGATTTCTATGTGCATTTTATTTCTGCGAAACGATGTCTAAATTAATAAGGATAAGAGCAGATATATTTATATCTTAAAGTTAAATACAAACTTCAAGAAATGAAAACACGTTTTTTTAAATAATTTGATTGCAGGTTTTGAACTCACCAGGTTATTTGACCAATCAGATTTGTCATCATTTCTCCACCTATCACTCGTCTCATCTTCCCCAAAAAAGCAATGTATTTATTATGATCAGGATATTTTATAACATATACAGTTTAAGTGCATCAAAAACACTAGCTATTATTTAACCTTAACATGATTTCATTACACGTGCATTTTCATTTGATTTAATGCTACATATTGTTTATTAGAACTAATTGCCAGTTAGGAATTCTTTGCGATGTCAAAATTGTTAATTGCGGTAATTTGTTACTAAAATTACTAAAAATACAATTTCAATTAAAGAGAACTATCGCTTAACATGTGAGGTCAAGGAACAATCTTGAAAATAATGTATATACGATCGAATCTTCTTTCTGTCTGGCTGATCTATCCTTACCCAACTTCACGGGAAAAGTGAGGACGAGCCTGCCAAGCACGAGTACCAAATGACAGCTTTATCCTACTTTAAATACTTCTAGTTATGGCAAATACTGTTGTCGCGCAAGCCAACTCCCAATCAGAACTTAGCGAAGAAGCGCTTAGACTTAGAACGAATGAAACCTACCAGAACCAAATGGTAAAAATCTTTGCGGGCAGCTAATACTTTGCGACGGAAAATCGCAGCGGCTACGGTGCACTGATCCATTACCGAGTAGAGGTACTTCCACACCAGGAGTTGACAACGCCTAGTTGAAAGAAGAGAGCCAGCTTCGATGCACAAATAGAAGCAATACTGGTTGCCCTTAAGAGAGTGAACCAACGCCTAGCGAATAGGAAAATCTTCCCAACGTTGTGGTCTTTACTGACGCATTTTTTGCTTTTGAAAGCTTGTGGAGGGGCTCGACAAAGACCACAGGGGTAAACGCCATTCTGGAGGCAATAGGCGGAGTTCATGCAAAAGGTGGCAGAAGTCAACTTGCTGTATACCCCGGGCATGTTGAAGGGACATATGATGACAGGGCCGATACCATGGTGCGAGAAGATGCAGCCTAGCCCTAAGCCGTAAGGCCCAGGTATCAGCTGGGAGTCTTAAGTGTGGTTGAAAGACGGCTTTCACTAGGAGTGGCTAAGTTTCCCGGCGGCAGGGAGCACTGGACGGCAGTTCAAGGAGGGATCCCGACTGCAGATGATGTGGCCATGAAGTCGGAACGATAGAGCACCTGGTTATTGACTGTGTCGTGATAGCAGTGGGGGTGGGAGGTATAAGCACGGAAACCTGTTTTGATGATCTAATTTGCGGTGATGGCCAGCAGATGAGGCACGCCGCTGATAAAATGTTCCACGGCTGTAGAGCATCAGTTCAGCCCTTACAAGAGGATGTAACACTTTCTGTCTGGCTGATATAACTAATCGAAATGTGAACTTATTTTGACTTACATTAAAGCAATATAGCTATGAAACAGAATAATCTAATGTGCGTGTGTGTGGGGTTTTTTTTTTGGAGGGGTGGGGAGTAAATTAGATGCATGCAAATAAAACACAATGGTATACTCCAACTCAGGTACTTAGGTTGTTATAATCACCTGTTTATCTACAATTTTCTAATCTACCACACACATATTTTGGATAGAGCTCTGTTACTCTTTGGGTAATGCAATATTATAAATTAAGACATCAACCGTCACATTTTATGCCATTACGCGTTCAATTTTGATAGCATGTCCATATGTGTTTAAGTTTAATATGATGTGCATAGGTTATACCTTCACATTACCCTAAGTTTATGTTACTAGTTTTATTTAGAATGCTCATAAATAGATATTTTAACATCTATGAATTGCTATGGACTAGAAATCATATAGTATGAATTAAAAGTGTTTGAATATTTTGTAAGTTGATCTTGATATTTACGAATTGAGTAAATTGTACATCTCAGCAACTACATTCAAGCGACTCCAAAATCATTATGTTTTTTCTATCTTTATATCCCTTTTTAAAGATACTTTACGAAATATTTCTTTCAAAAATGTTATTTGTACATGATTTTTCCCTAAAAACATGGTTTTATAATTTTTTTTCATTCAATACCTTTAAATTTTCTGTCCTAAAAAAACAACAAAATAACACGAAATCAGAGTAATAATTTCCTTATGATTGAAGTGATTTATTCTTTTTTTTCCCCTTAATTATCTGACCGGAATTTTTATTGTTTGTGTGTAATATGAGGATAAAAAGAAGAACAATGCCGTGACGGATGTAATGTTCTAAAATGATGCTAGTGATGATTACGTACCTTTAAGTTCTGTATTGATTTAATCCACAAACTTGAGAACAAACGAGTTGTAAGCCCTTGGATATCTTAGTAGACAGACCCAATCCCACTTCACAATATTGAAAAGTGTCATTAACTATCAGAATGTTCGCTTGGGTTACTTCTTTCTTGTTTTCCTTTTCTGATTGAATTTATGCAAACTCCCAGTAATCTGTGGCAAACAACTTTTGAAAGATTCTTTTAGCGTCTGATGATTGTTTTTGTAGACTTTCCCAAGCAACAAACATAAACACTTTAGTAATGGTGACTTTAAGGTCCATCATATCAGAACGTTCGAGTGCACTATTTTCCGTTTCTTTCATGCCAGACTCCAAAGTCAGTGCTACCATGTTGACAAAGTGCAAGGCATTTTCATACTCTCCCATATCCAAGTTACTATTCACTGCCCATAGAAACATTTCTGGGTGATCCCAATTTGTCTTAGATTTCAAAATATCTGCTATGGCTTTTACAACGCCCCTGTAATCTTTAATTAGTTGTAATAGACGGATATACTCTATACCCTTATAGTTGCATTAATCCATTCAGTCGACATCTTCTTTTAATATATAACAGATTCTTTAACGATGCTACAGTTTTCGTCTAAGCTCAAATCTCGACGGCCTGAAACAGCCCTTAATTAAATTATTCTTTAGTGATTTAGTGAGAAATCGATTTGCGGTTGAGCTTGGGGCATTTCCAATTCTACTATTACTACACTCCAAAGAGTGTCGACGGGAGTTGTACGAGGATTTGTCCGTTTCTTTGCTTCCATTCCCATTAGAGCTATTCATTCCCCCACTTGTTAGTTGTCGGTTTACATATATCCTGAATTGCTGGAACGTTTTTTTTCCATTTAAAGATAAAGTAACCATGGCAGCCGTCTCTGCTTTTTTTCATAGCATATTCCAAGGTAATGATAAGCTTTTGTTCTTTCTCTCATCGAAACAGTTCGTTCGATCAATTGAATTGCCTTTTCAGTGTATGAATTCATGAAGTATTTACCGCAATCAAACAAAAAATTTGAATTGTCCCCTGCGTCCTTCAGTGCTTTCTCACATAACTCGTTACCATTTAACCCCTGAAAAAGTTAGCTTGTTCAGTTTTGTAACATAATAATAATAATAATAAAGTTTATTTGAAAAACACGCTTCATCCTCAAAAGCTCCAAATGCCGTAAAAAGTCAACCATATTAAAAAGAGAAATAAAATAATATAAAATTTACCGCATTTAAAAAAAACAGACGCAAAACTACATACGAGCATCCCAAGTCAAAGTCTTTCATCCCTTTTCAACCATAAGCAACACAAAGAAAAAAGATGGTAGATAGCATCACCCCAGAAGGTGTTTGCGAAATAGATGTGTTTTTAAATCGGTTTTAAAGGACTCCAGTGTCTGACTATTTCTGATAGCGATTGGAAGGGCGTTCCAAATTGTTGGGCCGGCAAATGCAAAAGTGCGCTTTCCGTAAGTCTCAAGGCGAACACATGGTGTCGATATTTTGTCACTATCGGATGAGTGTAGCTCTCTTATTGGGTACATAAGGTGTCATGAGTGCTTTGAGATAAGATGGCGCCAGGTAATGTAAGCAACGGTAGCACAAAGTTGCACTTTTGTAATCTATGCGAGCGCGGACCGGCAGCCAGTGCAACTCTCTCAGAAGTGTTTTAGCATGGTCGAATTTGAGTTTACGAAGAACAATGCGAGCCGCATTATTCTGTGCTCTTTGAATTTCATCCAGGATCGTACCTGGGAGACCCACCATGAGAGCATTGTAGTAGTCCATGGGTGATAACACAAATGCAGACATCAGCCTCTTTGATGCATCTAACGTTAAGAAAGGTCTGATATGACTAATCCTGCGCAGCTCTAGAAAAATCGCCTTGCAAGCATGTTAATATGATTTTCCATAGTTAGTGCTCTGTCTAAATAGACACCCAGGTCTTGCAACTGTATGAGCAAATTCAAACTGCATACCTAAGAGAGTAAGTGATGTTGTGTTTTATACAGATTTTTGTTGAATAACCCAATCAGCTGGGCGTGGGCTAAACCACGGATTTTCGGATCGTTGTCACTGGTCACTTCCCACAGGTTTTCAATGGCCAATGACATCAGCTCTGATCGGTTGTATTTCTTTGTGACAGAGTAACACACGTTGAAGTTTGTCATGCTTCTGTACATGAGACCAAGACCGTACTTTCACAGGAGATTCAACGGCTTTTTTAGTGACGAATTCTTTGAATAGTTTGACTGACATTTCAAAAGCGCCCATTCTGCTGTCATAATACGCCTGCTCAGCTTTAGCTTCGGCCATCAGGTCTTCAAAACCTGGTCGCTTTCTCATGACTTCGAGGATATGAAGATATTTTTTCAGCCTTAATGTCATTTCCTTATTTGTACAAAATAAAAACCTGATTACCTATTGATGGAATGTTACTATTGTTTGTGGACGCCAAGACTTCTTTATTTTTTTTCTTTTGCCCTGCGCTTATTTGATTTATTCATGTGCTCAATCCAAGTTAATAAATTTTTATTTCTTAATTCTTCAATTTCTGAATATTTGCCAGTGGGTTTTTCCGTTGACACATTCTGTGTCATGTTTTCAAGAAGTTCTCTTCCTAGAGGAGGACTTTGTAGGTTAAAAGCACATGGAAACTCGTTCATACGATCTTGCATTGTAATCTGTATTTGGTAAGAGCAAAGAAACGCTATGAACCAATCTTTCATCGATAATGAAGTCAGAGAGACTAACACATTTTTGGAAATTAAATAACATTTTCCAGAACTTAACTTCCTTGAAAGGAGCAATTTTATTTTAGCGGAATTTAGCGAATTTAAAAATGATTAGGCTTGTACGATTCCTTTCCTTACCTTAATAATGAATTACATAGTAAGATTAGATATTATGTCACTTGTCATTTATTTCGATTAGTACGATCTTGTCCTATTAAACAACTATCAGCCATTTATGGAAACTCATTTTTAATATTTTCGAATACGAAGCCAATGAAACTATTTAACAACGATTAAATACAATACTTTAAAATCACCAATATATCTATATATATATATATCTATCTATATATATATATATATATATATATATATATGTATATATATATATATATATATATATATATATATATATATATATATATATATATATATATATATATATATATATATATATATATATATATATATATATATATTATATATATATTATATATATATTTATATATATATAAATATATATATTTATATTTATATATACATATATTTTATAGAGTGTAATCCATATGGTCCATATTAGTGATAGTTGATATTTGTATGGTCAGGTCCAGATATGGACGATGTTGGTTCAACACAATTTATGACGATAATTATAGCAGTTATTGTGCAGCCATATCCAAAAGAAATAACACCGTGAAGATTAGTCAACCATTCTATTTTGATAGGTGTTGGTTCGATTGTTAAAACCAGCTATCTTAAGACTCATCAAAGACTAAGTAGGCAATATTCGGTCTTGCTAGCCACACCTCACCTAAATGCCTATGGGGTCGGCGCTTTAGGCAAACTGATAGGATTATACCAATAAAGCTTCACATATTGGGTTTATGTTTGGTGGAACTGTCATTATAATGCACACTACTAAAGATCAAAGTAATCATACCGATAGTACCGTTTGGACTTTAGACAGGCATATTTTGATATTTTAAAGTCACTCTTGTGAAGACGTGTGCCTCAGTACCGAGGCACTAACCAACATTAAGTTTGATTACATTGATTTAAAAATACTCAACTTTTGTATTCGGTTAACATTATATTTTCTGAGATATTCCGTATTTAAAGTACAATATAATTCAAATAATATTAAATAAATACAATTTAGTTTTTTTTCAAAAAGATTGAGATGAAAAAAAAAAATGTTTAAAATATTTAAATTAACAAACAGGTGATGTGTTTAATTATTTCTTAACACCAGGTTGCAGCTTCGCTGTATTATTTAAACGCTCACTTTAAGATATTTAACTAACAATTTTGTTATTATCAGCTTATTTCATTACACACTTAGCTCAATTTGTTTACATTTATATTTTTACTCGTTTGTTTGTTTGTCTCCCGATGTATTCTTCCAGCCGAAATGTACATTTCATTGCACTGTCCCACCACCCACCCCCCCCCCAATCTAGCTTCTATATGACTTGTTTTATTTCATTCTAACTCTAGTAATAAATGTATTAATTTTTTTTTATAATTCATTTTTGGTTGAATTGTATATAGCTACAAATACTGGAAGGTTTTACCAGGAAAACTTAAGTTGCCTATTTACAATATTATTATGGATACTTCTCCGGTTATATTTTTAAATCTTAGCTAAAAAAATTAATATGTGTATGTATGTATGATTTTTTTAAGGGTGGGGTGTTACGGGTTCCATTAAATTATATGTCTTAATTTTATTAGCCGCAACATCAAATGAAATAGGGGTTCTATAGTAAGAATGTTCTCATCGTGTTAGTTTAAAAGTCAATAGCTTGAAGACATGTTACTGAAAGCCAATGAACCTTGTAAAGCAATTACTTTTCAATTGGTGTGTAGCGATAATTATTTTCCCATTGAATAATGACATTACCTTGTGACGTCATACTACCTTATTCACCTGACCTAGTTTGCGTGTCAATTCCACGATCAATCAGCTTGTTTGGCTCGCTTTGCTGCAGCTATTGGAAGTTCCGTTGTGAAGTATGTTTCAGAAATATAATGGATCATACAATTTGGGACAAAAATAACTTGCTATTTTTCACACTTTCTCGTGCTTACTCGAAACATAGGGCCTTGTTCATGCCTGACTTTTAAGTGTGTGTCTCGGTTATTTGTTAACCTTTGAAAAGCTAACACGTACTTAATATGTGTATTCGAATGTGTAAAGTATATTAAACGATGGCTGCTCAGGTAAGGTGTATATATACTTATTATTATCTTTTTATTGAACCACATATGCAGTTACATAATATATTTGTATGCAAGTCTAGTTTAAAGATAATTGTTTTAATAATAAAAGAATATGTTAAGCTATATTATCAACTATGTATTTTAAATTAACAATTGAGAGGATACAAAAATTTTTTTTAATGAATTTAGAATGTAATATGTAGAGTCATATTTTTCTTTTGATTTGTATCTGAAATTAACTCCGCTCGCTGAAATGTCTAGTTAGAAAGTTGTAAGCTTAATCAATATGCAGATCGATAAACTTCAAGTGAAATATCGCAATAACATTAGTGGAAATAAAGTAAGTATCTGTGTACTTCGCAAAAAACTGATAGCAATAGAGGAATCAATAAACTGTGCTGAAACATATTAGTGTATTGATCTGCGTAGCGGCTATTGCTTTAAAAACAAAATATTCCTGAACTTTATCACGGGATCTAAACATCATTGCAGCCGAAGAAAATTATTTTCAAATACATATAACTTGCTCATTACTGATATCCCGTAGCTCTATAGAAGAAAGCAATCCTTATTCACGATCACAAATCATCCTCTAAGTGAACTCTCACCCACGTCATTTCAGAGTAGGTAACTCCGACATACTGTTTACATACTTTGTTAGGAATCTTGGTTATATTCTGTCCAACAACTTGTCTCTCGATAATCACATCTCTTACATTTGTCACACTGCATTCACCGATATCCGTCAAATCAGCTCCATCCGCTACTACCTCACAGTTATCGCAACAAAACCCTTAGCCTATGCTCTTGTTCTCTCTCGTCTTGACTTTGCATCTCTCATCTGTAAGGTGCATCTAACTATTTTATTGAAAAACTGCAGAAAGATCAAAACTCAGCTGCTAGGCTAGGTCTAAAGGCAAACAAAACATGAGCACGTCACACAATAAGTTCTTTCACTTTATTGGCTTTATGTACAAGAACCGATTGACTACAAAGTCTCTATTCTCTGCCACAACTTTTTCTCGAATTCCTGCCCTTCCTTTCTAACTGAACTTCTCTCAGTCTATTCACCCCTTCGACAGCTTCGCTCCTCCACAGACGCGCGTATTTTTTCTGTCCCTCAGACTCCCACAAAAAATTACGTTGGACGATCTTTCTCTTTCTGTGCCCCCTAAGCTATGAAATTCTCGTCCACTGAACATTTGCAATATACAGACCATATTAACTACATAATAGGGTCATATAGAAATGGCTGATTAAAGACGATGTTGTGGACTTCGCAGGACGAATTCCACAAGGAATGGGATTATTCTTCTAGGATTATAAGCTTCTGCCCAACAGAAAATCACCTCTCTCCACGTTGGTGGATAGACCATAAGGGAACATCATGTGGCAGGCACCAGTCGTGTCACAGGAGTTGTCAGTTTGTTTCTTTGTTTTAATGCTATCCTCCAATGGGACTCCCTCCATGGGTTTTAATTCAGAGTTCTTCTCGTAGATTAGTTCCATGCAAAGTTAACGAGTCCCATCCACCCAGGTAGCTGGTGATGCATTTGCTTGATTGAACTCCAGACCATAAACTTGAGAATTTCTCTGTTCAGTCCATTCGGCAATTCGGCACCAAATTGGCTGATAACTTATTCAAAAATATTTTATGACAAATTTTAGGTTTAAAGAAAATATCAAAAATCAATAAAGAGAGAATGTTCGCGTTGCAATAGGAAATGTGTACCCCGATCTGCCAAACTTTAAAGTTTTAGAAACGGACGTCACCGGGGGGGGGGGGGATGATACTCAGCTCCTGGGTCTTTTGGGTCAGACCTAAGGGTGTGCAAATTAAAAACATATACAGGGCACGACCGTGAGCAACCCAGGAAAAAACCCGATTGTTTTAAAAATGCGATCAAGGAAATACTACAGTTTTCAATCCATATTCCAAAACTGAACACAGGTTCACTACATTAAAGAGCTGCATGTTATAGACGTGTGCTAGAAAGCTCTGGAAGTCTCATCTGAGGCCCAACGGCTGTCTCGCATTGTAGTTCATTCTTCATGATTTCAGAATTAGATCGGGCTAAGCCAGAAATTACTTTTTCTCGCAAAGAATAACTTTTCATTATCTTGGAATATGTTATGGACAAGAAAGGCGAGAATTCCGCTGGGCTTGTTTATATCCACGCTTCAACCAATGTGTATATTACACTGTTTACTTACATTTAGAGTTTTCTCAAAGAAATAGATTATTACATCTGACATATAGATTTCTTGCAGAACTATAGTGTTTTGAATCTAAATTACGCGAAATAGTTTTGATATTTACAAAAGAAATTAATAATATAAATTATAAAAAGTAGCTTTATTTTATTTAGGGAGAATTTATGATATTGTAAAATGTTCATAGTCAACAAGACTGAATAATTAATCACCTAGAGAACATAGCATTTCTTTTATCATTTTTAAAAAAATAGATCATCGGACTAAATCAAATGGAGGCATTCCCATGTGCGTTTAACCTGAAATGTGCACCTCCAACTAGACACCATCTCCAACACATGAAGCACAACCTATCAACGGACAAACCCACTGGAAAATATTATAAAATCGAAGAGACACGAAATAAGAATTTATTAACTTGGGTTGAGCACCTAATTGAACCACTGGAAAGCTTGGCTAAAGAGATAAATGAAGAAGTCTTGGCAGCTACAGAAAATTATAACATTCCATCTATGGCTAATCGGGTTTTTATTTTATACAGAGAAGGAAATGACATTGACGCTGAAGAATATGTTAATACTCTAAAAGCCATGAAAGAGCGTCCAGATTTTGAAGACCTGATGACAGAAGCTAAAGCTGAGCAGGCGTATTATTACAGCAGGATGGGAGCTTTTGATATGTCAGTCAAACTGTTTCAAGAAATCGTCACTAAAGAGCCTTTAAATCTCCTGTGGAAGTACGGACTTGGACTTATGTACAGGCGCATGACAAACTTCAATGTGTGCTACTCGGTCACAAAGGAATACAACGTATCAGAGCTTATCTCCCTGGCAACTGGATGTCTGTTGGACGTCACTAACAGTGACGAACCACAACTCCGTGGTTTGGCCTACACTCAGCTGATTGTCATGTTAAACACATATTCCACTACTGAACACATTTATTGTTTTCAGGGATTAAATGGGAACGAGCTGTGTGAGAAAGCTCTGGAAGTCGCAGCGGACAATCCAACTGTTCTCTGTCATTGTGGTGGATACTTCATGAATTCAGACATTGATAGGGCTATGGCGTTAATCGAAAAATCTCTTTCATTCAGAAAGAATACGATGGCTTTTCATTATCTTGGAATGTGTTATGAAAAAAAAGCCAAGAATGCCGCCAGAGATATTCTATCTCCAAATGACAAACAACCCCGACAAAATAACATTGACAAAACCACAAGTTTGAGAATGAGTAATATTAATGTTTTTAATTTAGCACGCTCTACAGGAAATAAAATTTACCTGGAGTCACAAGATCAACATAAGTTTGTTAAAGTCTATTTGAGGAAATCAAGCACACGATTAGATCAAAACTGCAGTTTAGTTGAAAAATCTAGGGCGAGTTATGAAGAAGCTATCAAGTTGTCTAAAAAGAGAAATATCCCGTCTATACTCAGCTTAGGCAAACTTTACAAGAGATCAAATCGTTTTAAAGCAGCTCTGCAGCAATTCAGACAAATAATGAATCTCGAGCAAACAAAGATGACCTACCTGGTAACTTTAATCACAGCCTATGAAGAGTCTGGTATTTGTTTGTTAGAGCTTAGTCAAATCTATCCAGAGAAAAGTCAGAAATATTATGAACAAGGGAAAGAATACCTCACCAAGGCTATCAGTCTTGCTGCTGATCTCGCATCCATGAAGCCAGGTCCAAAACAGTGTGAAACATTTGTAAGGAAATCATTTGAAATATTAAAAGATGACATCGACCGGATGAATGATTGTGAAGATAAGGACAAGGAGTACATCCGACTTTTAAAATTAGTAAACGATTACAGGGGCATTGTATCTGCCATTGATGAAATGTTGGAGTCGGAGACAAAGTTTAAAGACCCGGAAATGGCTCTTTGTGCAGTGAATAGTTACTTGAGGATTGGAGAGTATGAAAATGCCTTGACCTTTGTCAACATGATTACGCTTGCCTGGGGATCCGATTTGAAAGAAACAAAATACATTGACTCAGAACGAACTCAAATAAAAGACTATAAAGCCACCTTTACCAAAGTTTTTCTGTTGGTTGCTTGGCAACGTCTACAAAAAACGTCGGCAGACGCTAAAAGAATGTTTCAAAAGTTGTTTGCCACAAAGTATGGGGAATGTTCAGAAATTCGATCAGTTTGTACAATGGAAGTCAATGCCACGAAAGCCGATATTCTGATTGTAAATGACACTTTTCAAGATTGTGAAGAAGGTTTTGGTCAGTCTACTAAGATGGCCAAGCAGTTAAAAATCCTTTTTGATCACGTATGTGGCTTCAAAACATTTCGGAACTTAGAGGTAAATATTCATAAATTAATAATTAAATAAATATGTCACTAAAATTTTATTGTGGTGTGACGATTTTTAAATCTAGATTAATCCTTTTCTTTCTTTTAACTATATGAACATCGTTTCTTAAATAGATGTATTTTTTCCTTTTGATGTTAGAAGCATTTCATAGCTGTTAATATTTAAAGTTGATCGAAAGCTACACATCTAACATTTTTCACACTAAATCTTAGCGTCTGAAATGTAATCCATCAGCAACAAGTTCGTGTTGACATTTCGACTACACAGGGAAAATATTCATTACGATGTTTAAACACGATATAATTAATATGTTGATAGTCATTCGTTGAGAATTATGACAATATTTTATTTTAAATTATATAAAAGTAATTACTAGTTGCTTTTTTTCTCTGTTAAGTCGTCAGTTTAATACAAAATGAATGATAAGATTAGTTGTTTAGCCCCCCAAAAATATTCTTCACATATATAATAATGTATGAACACAATCGCACTGCACAGTATTACACAAACAATTTTTAAAACAATGTTTTTGGATATCCCAGGAAAATAACGAGTTCAGCTGCAATGGGATAGAGGCTCTGTTCCAAGAAATGAAGCGCTATTCAATTGTGTTCCTCGTTTTAACCGAAGAACAAAGGTAACCTTACTAAATTTTAAAATGCAAATGCGAATAAATTGACCCACACAACCTTGAAGCAACGTTAGCCTTAACTAAACTTTCGCCCTGTGTGAAGTACACGTTCGGTCGCTACTTCCCAAATGTCCACGCCTTTCGGTTTGTCTTACCCCCAGTGTTAGTATCCAAATTAAAAAAATGCAACTTTTACTGTATGAAAACTCATTGTATGAAAAAAAAAATTGTAGGAAAAAAAAATAATACTGTTCATCCACCTCAGACCCGAGGTTCACAATGTACTATAATAAAATAAGGGAATGTCAATATTTGTTGGGACCCACAAGAGCCCCCATGGCCACGATACCCTGTGCGAGGGCACAGGCCCCACACCCTATCGACCGGCCTTGCTGGAGTACAAAGTGTGTGTTTGTGTTTGTAGAAAGACCACTTTATAGTGTCAGCAATTTTTTGTATCTGAAAGGGCAACTTTATAATGCCATTTATATACTTAATTTAGACATCAAGCAGTTAATGAAAATGTTAAATTATATATATATATATATATATATTTTAAATGAAGTGCCGATTCGTTGTTTTAATAGAAAATTCTATATTAATTGCCTTCTTATATGTATGTGTTATTAATGATAAAACGATTAGATTTAGTCCAAAGTTTATGTGAAAACAGGACAACAAAAATATACTAATTGATAATTTGATTAAGCAAACAACTTAAATAACTAAACTAGTGATTAAAGGAAATATTTAATATGTATTTAAATAGTCTAGGTTATTTGTGAAGATAACAATATAAACATAACTATTATGTTCAAATCTTCATTTTTATTTCCTGCAATCATTTCTCTGCTTCATTCGTAAAAAAGTCCAGTGGTACTTGTAAAACAAACAAATAATTGTAACACATTATTGTTTTACTTTGCTTCCAGGGACCCATTATTCGACCACATGCTCCAGACCATACCAGAAATAAGAGATGACAAAAATAATCCAATCAACGTGTTCATCATTCAGTCCAGTGAGCAGGTCATCATTCCTGATATGTTGCTCAGATACAAGCAGCGTAGATTCACTTTACCCCAAGATGATCCGATTTTGTCTATTAAAGAACCTGATGAATGTTTAGATGTGACCAACACATGTGTTGCAGATAAAAAACTTTCTTCTTGTTTATTTGTGACTAACTCAAGTGATTCAGATCAAACACCTACCGTATGTTCAGACTTGACAAGTAATAAACATCTAAGAAATAATGAAGGTTTAGATGTAAAAAACACGATTGATTTAAGTCAAATAAATACTGCTTGTTTAGATGTAACAAACTCAAGTAAAACAGAACAAAAACATACTGAATATTTAGATGGGACAAACTCAAATGATACAGACACAAGAAGTAGAGAATATTTAGGTTTTGCAAACTCAAGTGACAAACATCAAAGACATACTGAATTTTTAGATGAGAAAAATTCAAGTGATATAGGTCAAATGCCTATTCAATATTTTGACAACATTACAAGAAATATAGATCAAAGAACTACGAAATGTTTAGACTTGACAAGTGAACCAAATGAAAGACACACTGCATGTTTGAATGTGACAAACTCAAGTGTTGCACATCAAAAACCTACTGCAATTTTTGATGTCACAAACTTAAGTGATATACATCAAATACCTACTGCAGGTTTAGATGTGACAAACTCAAGTGCCACGGATCAAGATCGTCGCCCACAGTTTCATCAAAATGACGTCATCGTTGAACACATTATGTCACTGGTTTGCTTTATGCTGAAATTGGATTTCAGCCAACTTAAGGATGAATACAGCCATTTAAAAACTTAATACGAGAAAAGCATTACCTTAAATATCGTCTTTTAAACTAAACTAACTTTATGTACAACCTAGTCGTCATTTACATAAGTGGAGATGGAAATTGTCTTTAGTACTTGTAAAATATCCTGCAATATGTATGCATAAAGCTGCTAAAAGTATTTGAATATAATAATAATAATAATAATAATAATAATAAAGTAGTTCATTTCAAAAACACGCTTCATCCCCAAAGGCTCGAAGCGCGGTACAAAGTCAACAAAAAACAAATCTATAATTTACCACATTTAAAACAAACGCAACACTACAAAAACTAATTACAAGCATACAGTGTCAAAGTCTTTCTAGCCATTTCAACCATAAGCAACACAGCCATTATGCATTAACTGGAAAATAAGGTAGACAATCATCCCAGAAGGTGTTTGCGAAATAGANATATATCACACACTCGAGCTCTCTCTCTCTCTCTCTCTCTCTCTCTCTCTCTTTCTCTCTCTCTCTTTATATATATATATATATATATATATATATATATATATATATATAGATATATGTAAACGGGAATAGTTGGTACTCAAATTATTTGATCTTCTATTTCAGGACTAGAGCCTTCAAGTTAATTGTTTAAAATTAAAACTATATAGGATTCTACGACGTAAATCTCATGACAGCTTGGTAGCTATAACCTGCATATTTCATATTGAAAAAAAATCGCTGAATTTTAAAGTAACCTAAATTTCACAAAATTCGGGGTGGTCTAGAATTTAAAGATTTTAATGGCAGAACTTTAAAGTTTTATTCCATTATCTGGCTGCCGGTCCGCGCTCGCATAGAGTACAAAATTGCAACTCTGTGCTACCGCTGCTTGCATGACCTTGCGCCGTCCTATCTGACAGCTCTCCTGACGCCTTAAGTACCCACTAGATCACTTCGTTCATCCGATTGTGGCAAACTCTGGATACCGCTTGTTTGTCTTGAGACTTACGGAAGGCGCAATATCGCTTTTGCTGGTACAAAAATCTGGAACTCATTTCCTGTCACGCTCAGAGACAGCTAGACACTGAAGTCTTTCAAAACTAAGTTGAAAATAAAATTTTATTCGCACTCACCTGCTGATGTGATGTAGTCTTCCACCATGTTTCCAGCTTGCTCATATATTTCTATGTATATTTGATTATATTGTCCATTGACTTGTTGGTAGATTTTTTATTGTTGCGTTTTGTATTTCAATGCTGGAAAATATAAAGTGTCACATATGGTCGACTTTGTTCCACACTTCAAGCCTTAACTAGGGATGAAGTGTGTTTTTAAAATGAAATTTATTATTATTATTATGTATCTAAATGGTTTTGAGGGCTCCCTTTTTTAATTATAAAACGGCATCTTATGGAATGGGCCTCAAAAAGGGGTGCCTCTTTTAAATGAAATATGACACAGTTGTGAGTATTTTAGGTAGATTTTTTTTCGTATTACAAAAATATTTGCGCAGAACAATGACATTTTATAAGTTTCTGAGGGGAGAAGTGTAATAAAATAATTTAAATTTTATATTCAGACAGTTCTGTATTGTTCCACGGAGAGATACATTTTGATCTAAAAAGTAATGAAATATTTTTTTTTTTACTTCTATAGATTTTTACACCCTGGAAATGTTCTCAATGCTGTTAACTTTTAAAAAAAAAATAGATGCTTGAAATTTCTAGATTGTTCTAGACTATTCTTTTTTTTCTATAATCGTTTTAGGATTATACGAATGGCTCTTACATTGTTTCTAACTTGATTCTATAATTTTCAATAATTTCCAAAAATGCTATGTAATCCGATTTAGAAATAATTTTTTAATTGTATAATAATTTTTTAATTAAATTTCCTTTATGATAACCTAAGCTATATGCGTAAACAAAGATTAAATTAAATGCTTCTACATGTCTTGATAGATCTTTGCCCAAAAATATCCCACCCGTGTAAGTAGGAACGGCAACAACTGATGAGGGCTTTTTGCCGACATGTTCATTGTTTTGTTGACTTCGTACTTTAAGGTTTTCCTTTATTTTGTTTCACTCATTTCTATGGCTAAAAGAAGTAGTATCCTTTGTCAAGAATTTTGAGCATGATTCATGTTCCCGAAAAGCAATGAAATCAACCATTATTTTCAAGTTCATCAAAGCAACTCCTGACCTGTATGTCAGGTTTCTGTTGATATAACATAAGAATATACTTTACCAAAAAGACAAACTTTTGGTAAAAATCTACCAAACTGCCATTATAAGATGTAATTTAGTGACCTGATGTGGTTAGGGACTGGGATGATGTGAATGTGGACAACAATTTGTACAGTGTGAAAGAAAGGGCCTATAAATTATAAAGCCTTTGTCCGTCGGGTTTTAGATTATGCATCTTCATTCTGGGACCCATTTACCCAGAAAAGCATTGACAGGTTGGAGGCGGTCCAGCGTCGGGCAGCACGCTTTGTCCTGAACCGCTACAGGAATACCTCTAGTGTTGGCAGCATGCTGGAAACACTAGGCTGGTCACCATTGGAGAAACGTCGACCAATATTTAGGCTCTCCATGATGTACAAGATAAATAATGGGCTGGTCCACTGTTCCAGTATTAAACAGAAACTCGTCCCTCTCTCCCATAGACAACCACGAGGCTCATACCAGCAAGAGGCCAGTATAGGAACTGCTCATTCTTGACCAAGACAATCAGGAACTGTAACAGGCTTTCAAAAGGAACAGTTGGGGTGACAACACTAGACACATTTGCGTCTATTGCCTCAAGCCTTCGTACCCCAAGTGCATGATTCCCTCACAAAATCACACTTGCAATCAGTGAAATATATTTATAAACACGAGGCACAGAAACATTAGAAATCCCCTCTACATGCATAGGAGCCAAAATAATCAATAAATTGATCGTGGGCCCTTAGTGTATAGATGAAGAAGAATTTAAAAACGATTCGTATCAACATGGCTCAAGATATTTCATTAATGTATACAACATTCCTTATACAATGATCATCATTTTAAAACAGAAATGATTTGAAAACTAAATATTTCTATGAATAGCACAAATGTTACCGGCTAAAATGCTTTTAATCAACGAATTGTGAAATTCAAAAGTTTATTTCCAGCAAGTTTGTGAATGGACTACTCATAAACTTTTAAACGTATTTTTTTTGTGTTGTTTTTTTGAAAAGGTAATGAATGAGGTTATGACAAAGTAGATTAAAATGTATATAGTGACATAATTTTTTATTAATAGAAGAGACAAATACAATATCATAAGGGAGAAATTTCTCAGTGCTTGTTGATAAAATATGTGGCTTTATATATCATATCATTTTAATTTTTGAAAAGGATGCACTGGAAATGCACATCTGAAGACTAGATAAAAAAATAATAAGGCTTTTGAAAAAATATGATGTCCTGAGGAAATAAACAAGTATTTGACAATCCTATTCCTCCATTTTTATTTATAAAATAAACTTGCAAATTATTATTTTCAAACTGCGAAAAGGCAAAGTACATAACTGAAAGAATGGAAAATATTTTTAAAGTTTAGTCAGGATAATTATACAAAAAAATTAATCAGACATTTTTGAAAGCTCATGAAAAATTTTTGGTTTTTTAATATAACGATATCTGTAAATATAACTTGACATCATTTTATTCTTAAATGTTTAAATGCACTGTGTGTGATCCTGTTATGGTTTAAAAGAACACAGCAGCTTATGACAAATATTTCATATCAAATAATTGTTCATTTTTATTAATTGTGAATTACGTCCAACGTAAAAACAAAGCTATTTAACTTTATACTAATTTGTTCTTTATTAAACAAACTCCAACGATTTAAAGATATATAAAGTTGGCAAAGTAATTTCCTAAAAAAATTGATTGAGAATGAAATTTTTATTTTCTTGTTCTTCTTATTTGAAATATTTTAAACACTTTCAATTCAATTATTTACAGTGTTGTTTTATTTTTAATCTTTTATACTTTTGTAAGCGATTAAATATATTTTGTCAACTTAATGTTAATTTAATGTTAATAAAACTGGAAATACAAATATATGTTGTTTATTTATTATTTATGTGCGAGTTATATTGAAACTAAATTTCACACACATGTATGGGACAAGTTTTATCTTATAAAAAATTGTTGTTATTTTAAAAAAAGGAAAATAATAAGAAACAGCCTTAAAGATGATGTATGGTAAAAAAAAAATTGTTCTCACCTTAGCACGTCACATTAATATATTAGTGAGTGGTAGATATTCTGAAAAAGTGTACAACAATTTAAATTCTACCGCAACAATTTTTCGTTACAAAAACAGTTGCTTGATTTCAAATCAACATTTTAAATATAGAATCAGCTATTTATACATTTGCTTAGCTAGTAGCTAGTATTTGTGTCACCCTCTGCGGTAAACAAATGGTGTCAACCCCACGCTCCCCGCAGATGTACGAGGATATTTTCTTGTTAAAATAAGTTCACAGTCTAACATTGACAAGAACAGAAATTAATTATCTGAAGGTCAGGATGTAAATGTATTTAAAAATTGTAACAGCATACAGTTATCGTTAATTGTATTTTTCCCCCCTTTCATGGTCTTTAAAGCTTCAAACCTGTCAATCACTTGATTAAAATCAATATCCTTCAGCGTATCACATTCAATTGATAGCAGATCCAGATCAGAAAGCATTATTTGTCCTATGGTGGATCGTATACAGTTCTTGATAAGCTTAATTTTTGTAACCATAGACACACATATCGTAAGAAACAATTTAAATTGAAGGTTTAGCAAGAGTAGGCCCTATTTGAAGAAATTCTAGGAAGTACATTCAGCAATGAATTTCCAAACATCAAATACTGACCAATCCATGGCTTTGTGAAATCCAATACAAACTGCCTTTAGTTGTCTTCTTAGCTTTTGAAAATCTTTTAAAATGTCATCTTCTGATAACTCACCATACAAAATAATTTTTTTGAACGGACACCAATGACACTTCTTTATTTCCTGATTTGAAGACTTTCAGATTGAACAGACTCCAAACTATCTTATAATTTCCTTGATCGCTCTGACATGCCATTCTCTTCTTTATCGTAATCTTCGATCTATAAAAATTCAAAATCGGTCTGATTTTAAACGTGCCTTTTTAAAAGCATGTTCCACCAAGTGACAGCGTTTCTCGTGCAGAAACAATCTTAAGGTCTCTAGTTCCGTCATCACTTTGTCAAGAGTAAAGACTTTAGTCTGCAGATAAATTGATCGTGGGCCCTTAAGATATAGGAGATACAGCTGCGCGAGATAACTTCCCCAAGTTGATCAGCGCAAAGGTAAAAGTAGCAGATAAACATAAAATCACCGACGGCATGTAAAATACATTGTGCTGCACATCTTGTAACCACATTTTAAGAGATTCATATAGAGCATCTATCGACGCCACAGATTTAATGCAGCATGATGAGCACTCCAACGTGTTCATGACAGTCTTTTCAGGGACATCCATTGTTTTTAATTAGAACATCACATTGATGAGTGGATGAAGAAAAGAAGTATATAGTCTCTCAAAAGTAAAGAAAAATGTAATACATGTCTTTATGAAAATTACCTCACATTTCAATCGGCGTTGAATATTCGTCCAAAACGGTGTTTTTCTGACCTAATTAGAGGATCACCTAATTCCTTAAGCATAAACTATGAATTCTTTAATAGGACTTATTTTTATTGGTTGCCGTTGTGGAAAATGTACGTGTGCTTGGTCAGCGTTTTTTTTTTTTTGTATTTTTTTTATTTCGGTTTGTCAGAGCAGACTGTGTTCTGTAAATATGCATATATTTATATTTGGTGTCACTCCCTTTGTGTTCTGTAAATATACATATATTTATATTTGGTGTCACTCCCTGGGAGGGTGTCACGCGGTTCGATAGAAACACCCACCTCCCAAGATACGCCACAGTATTTATATATATATATTATATATATATATATATATATATATATATATATATATACATATCTATCTATAAATATATATTTATAAATATATATATATATTATATATTACTATGATATTATGAACATATTTCTTGTCATTCAAATGAGTTCGATTGATCAAGAGATTCCATGCATCGCGTCTAATACATGTATGAGATTTGAAATAATTTATAGGTGTATAGTTGACTACTTTGTTTTCATTTTTTTTAAATTCTTTTTTTTTCAGTTTGATAAACTAAACGTGTTGGCCTCTTATATTAGTAAATATTATATTGAAAAAATAAAGCAAACTACTTTTTATAAATACTTAATCTCCAAGATGATTAACATATATTCATATCTATTGTTCAGTTTGTCAGGATTATAGGAACAAATTATTTTGATTGGGGTCTTATCATAGGTCAGCCTGACAGTAATAAACACGGGAAATACAAGTTAAGTAAGGATACAAGTCATAGGGCTTGGTATAAAGACGTTGATAGATGAAGCTGTAGCTAGTGGTTTTTGTTAGATGTGTCTTAATTCACTTTGTAAAAGTAAATGAATAATTCAGTCTTAGGCTATGTTAGGTATTAGTAAGCCAGGGGAAAATGCGGATCTTTTTGCCAGAGTCTGTTTTTTGGGCCCAGCCCTTGTTGAATATTTGAATTATAGTGTACTGTAGAATATATAAACTGTATTAGTGAGAATTAATAGTGTACATAAACAAATAAATGGTAACATATTACAAAGCCATTGCATAACCTGTATAGAAAATCGTTCCATTATCAACAAAATCTTATAGCTCACCATTCACCAATTGTAACATGTCCTAATAATTGAAATGCAAAAACACTTGAGAAATTAAAAATTTAACCTAAGGAAACGATATAATATTTATAATAACCATCATCATCATCATGTCCATTAGTCCTTGGACCGTTTATGCGCCACAGATGGCATGTGAACGATCCTCCTCCATTCCTCTCTGTTTTCTGCACGTCTCACAGCATCGCCTAGTTTCAGTCCTGTCCACTCTTTTATGATGTCTTCCCATCTTTTTCTTTGTCTTCCTCTTCTTTTCCCTCCACTTGTGGTGCCCTGCATGATATCTTTGCACCTTTATAATTTCATTCAAATATTAAATTCACAAGTTAAGTTTAGAAACCAAATTAACATCAGCTAACAGTATGTAGGAGCTAAAAAATATGGTTTGAATGTGTAAGTTTAGATAATACGGAATAAGTCTTATGTAGTAAATTAAATCTTCTTCCCACTTATAATGTTTGTTTTCTAAAGAAAATATTTCACACATTATTTGATTCAAAAGTTGATCATTAAAGTACTAATTTTCTTAAGTTAAGTTTTTTACATTTTCTGTACTCATCCTTAAGTTGGTTGAAATCCAAATGCAAAAGGAAGCTAACTAGTGACATGAGGCGTTCGACGATGACGTCATTTTGATGATTGTTAGTATGTAGTTCGTGATCTGTATCACTTTTCTCATCTAAGCATGTCCTACTTCTTTGATCTGTGTCTCGGGAGTTTTTAACATCTAAAGATCCAGTAAGTCTTTGATCTGTGTCACCGGAGCTGTTCACATCTAAAGATCCATTAGGTCCTTTGTCTGTATCACTTGAGGTTTTCTCATCTAAACATGTCCTATGTCTTTGTTCTGTGTCTTTGGATTCATTCACATCAAAAGATTCAGAAGGTCTTTGAGCTCTGTCACTGGATTTGTTCACATCTAAAGAACCAGAAGGTGTTTGAGCTGTATCACTTGAGTTGGTCACATCTGAACATCCAGAAAGTGTTTGAGCTGTATCACTTGAGTTGGTCACATCTGAACATCCAGAAGGTGTTTGAGCTGTATCACTTAAGTTGGTCACATCTAAACATCCAGAAGGTGTTTGAGCTGTATCACTTGAGTTGGTCACATCTGAACATCCAGAAAGTGTTTGAGCTGTATCACTTGAGTTGGTCACATCTAAACATCCAGAAGGTGTTTGAGCTGTATCACTTGAGTTGGTCACATCTAAACATCCAGAAGGTGTTTGAGCTGTATCACTTGAGTTGGTCACATCTAAAGATCCAGAATGTGTTTGAGCTGTATCACTTGAGTTGGTGACATCTAAGCATTCATCAATTTCTTTAATTGACAGAATCGGATCATCATGGCTTAACGTAAATCCCTGCTGCTTGTATCTGAGCAACATGTCTGGAATGACGACCCTCTCACTGGACTGAATGATAAACACATTGATCGGATTATTTTTGTCATCTCTAATTTCTGGTAGTGTCTGTAGCATGTGGTCAAATAATGGGTCCCTGTAAAGAGGGTCATAAAACAAGTAGCTGTTATTATATTGTTGTAAGATTACCTTAGACTTACAGCTACCGTTCTTTTTCCAGTGAATTATAGCGACCCTCATAAAAAGAGGATAAGAGATGGTTAAGATTAGAACGTTATTTTTATACTCACAAATGATCTCTAAAATGCAAATTCTCAGAAAAATTATTCTGAAAATTACAGTCTCTAGTATTTTTATTGGCGTGTTTAACATAACATATAGCTTTATGTCACTGCTTTATTTATTGAAAATTCCATCCGACCAGTGATTAATAAATATTTAGTAATAAATACAAAAAATATTTCTTCCCATTTACATTGTTTTAAAGTTCCAAGTTTTACGATTTTTAATCAATTAGTTCCACTTTTCCGACTGAACCCCTACCCTTCCACAACACATGCATGTACACATATTATAATTTGTGAATAATTCACTGAAATAAAAAATAATCGTACACAATTAGGAATGTCCTCCGAATAAATCATGGCACAAGTAAGTGTAGCCAAATCACAAGCCATCATCGAGAGTAAGACATTCTTATCTTATTGGCGGGAAACAAATATTTTGCTCGTCTTACTTTATTGTAAATCTTAATAAGATAACCCTTTTTCTTTACTTTATTGTAAATCTTATTAAGATAACCCTTTTTCTTTACTTTATTGTAAATCTTAATAAGATAACCCTTTTTCTTTAGTTTATTGTAAATCTTATTAAGATAACCTTTTTCTTTGCTTTATTGTAAATCTTTATAAGATTACCTTTTTCTTTACTTTATTGTAAATCTTAATAAGATAACCTTTTTCTTTGCTTTATTGTAAATCTTAATAAGATAACCTTTTTCTTTGCTTTATTGTAAATCTTAATCAGATAACCTTTTTCTTTGCTTTATTGTAAATCTTATTAAGATAACATTTTTCTTTACTTTATTGTAAATCTTAATAAGATTACCTTTTTTCTTCAGTCAAAACGATTAGCACAAGGGGGTAATTCTTCATCTCCTGAAAGAGAACCTCCATCTCGTTGTAGTAGTCGACATTTTCCTGGATAAAAAACCGTACTTGAATTGTCAATAGGGAACAATCTTACTTTAAAATTTGCTATACCGAATTCGTAAATGTTAATGCTATTATGTAACAATGATTGCTATCTAAACAAAGTGTCCAGATCGTTTTTAACTGTTTGTATAAAATATATCAGTGCACCAATTAGGGATAGGGGCACCTGATTCGATACATAACTTGAATTCAGGCCTATGGTGTTCTTTTGGCCCCCAACTTACTTTAGCCCTCAATTGATCGTCATTTGGAGTATGTGTGTGGGGGGGTGGGTAAAGCAACAATCTGGGGCGTCGAGAGTTACCCTGAAGAATGCGAGTTGTGTGGCGTGAGTTTAGGGGGAGTCATTGATTTCTTCCCAAGAAAATTTTGTTATAAATTAGAAATGCAACAATTCATGTTACGCATACCTAAATTTAGTTGCGCATTATACGGAGAGCAACAAAATTAAGTATCTCTCAACAGGGATGTGTTATACCTATGCTATATTTTACGTATTTACTAAATTGTATTCTCGTTTTCGAAAATATTCAGGGGTCAGGGGAATTTGAATTGCTCTGAGTTTGGGTGGCATTGCCTCCTGGAGACATGCCTGACACATTGGTTTGTATATAATAAATAAATACAGGTACCAATATATTTTAACAAGTGAAGTAATTGTGCGGCTTAAGCTTAAAACCCTGTGATGACTATTTTTTGGGGGAAAAAAAATACTTGACTTAATTTTAATTTTTCCTCAATTTTGCCTTGAAAAAAAATTCATAAAACATAGTAAAAATCCAAGTCAATTTTTTTTTTTTTTTAACTTTAAATTTTTTAAATATTTTTTTAATAACACTTTTTAGATTTTAATGTGTTATCAATTTTGCCTTAAATATTCCGATCAAATATATATAGCATATTAATGTTTCATAGATTACAAACCTTCTCTAAATGTATTTTTAAAAAATTCAATGACAATTTAGTACTCTTTTTTTAAAAGTGATTATTAGGATTTTTTAGTTGTACACATTTTACTGGGGGGGGTGGGGGGGGCACTTGACTTTCTCCGAGGTGGGGGACAGTGCACTCACTGTGAGAGGCCTGAAATGAACACTGCTTACAAGTTTACATATTATTACAAAATTGCTTGTTCAAGAAACCATAAGGTATAAATAATAATGTTTGTTAATTTAGGTAAGTAATAATGATTTTTATAAAAAGTGACTGGAGTATTAAAACTCGACCTATGCACTCAATCAAAACAATATCTCTATTTTCTTTCATCTACCATCATTTTAAGCTTTTAAGATACTATAAAAAATAGCATTACGATTAGTGTATGGTTACAAGTACTTGATTTTTAAAAAAAACTATTTTCAATTTATTTTTCATTCATCACCATGAACTTTTGTTCAATAGAAATTACAAGGGAATAAACACGAATGAAAAGAAGTAAATTCCCCATCATTAACGTATTAAAATATTTTTTTCTTAATTAACATACCGTATAAGTTGTATGTAATAGGATGGTTAAAAAACAGAGACTACTGTAACGTATTTAATGTTATAAATCCTTTTAATAAAGATTATTTACCTGTAAGTTGATAAATTATTTGAATCCACAAACTTGAGAGAAAACCAGTTGTAGCTGTTTGGAGATCTGCGTAGACTGACCCAATCCCTCTTCACAATCTTGAAATGAGTCATTAACTATCAGAATGTTCGCTCGGGGAACTTCGTCCTCATTCTCTGATTGAATTTCTGCAAACTCCCTGTACTTTGTGGCAAATAACTTTTGAAAGATTCGTTTAGCGTCCGACGATTGTTTTTGCAGACGTTCCCAAGCAACAAACAGAAACACTTTGGCCATGGCGGCTTTAAGGTCCATCATTTCAGAGCGTTCGAATGCACTGTTTTCAGTTTCTTTCAAGCCAGACTCCGAAGAAAGTGCAACAATGTTGACAAAGGCCAAGGCATTCTCATACTCGCCAATAATCAGGTAACTATTTACCGCCAATAAAACCATTTCCGGGTCATCCAACCCGGTCTCAGATTCCAACATATCTTCTATGGCAGTAACAATTCCCATGTAATCTCTTAATAGTTTTAAAAGACGTATGTTCTCTTTACCCTTATTTCCGCCTTTATCCATCCTGTCAATATCATTTTTTTAATATTTTAAAAGATTTCCATACAAACGCTTTACAGTGCTTTGGACCAGACTTCAATGATGCGAGATCAGCAGCAAGGCTAATTGCCTTGGTCAAGTATTCTTTCCCTTGTTCAAGAAATACCTGGCTTTTCTCTTGATGTTGGTCACTGAGCTCTAACAAGCAAAGTCCTGCCTCTTCATAGGCCGTGATAAAAGTTACCAGGTAGCTCATCTTTGTTTCTTTAAGGTTTATAATTTGCCTGAATTGTTGCAGAGCCTTTTTAAAACGATCCGTTTTTTTATAAAGTTTGCCCAAACTGAGGATAGATGGTATGTTTCCCTTTTTAGAAAACTTAATAGCCTCTTCATAATTTGCTGCAGATTTTTTAACGAACCTGCAGTTTTGATCTAACCTTATCAATGTTGGCCTTGAAATTTTTTTAACTATAGTACATTGATTTCCAATGGAGCTTGGTGTAGTTCCTGTTTTACTGTTACTATTTACCACAGAATTGTGGCGTGAAACAAGTGAAGGATCGTACGTTTCTTTATTAACGTTTAATTGGGAATGATTAGCTTCTCCTCTTGTTGGTCTTCGGCTTTTGTCAATGTTGTTTTGTTTGCAACGTTGGTCATTTAAAGGTATAGCAACCTTAGCAGCTTTCTCTGCTTTTATTTCATAGCACATTCCAAGATAATGAAATGCTATCGAATTACTTCTGAATGAAAGGGATTTTTCGATCAATTCAATAGCTTTATCGACCTCTCCTGAATTTAGAAAGTATTTACTGCAGTGACAGAGAACTGTTGGATTGTCAGATGCCTCTTCTAGAGCTCTCTCAAACAAATCATTGCCGTTTAATCCTTGAAACCATCGAGCATGTTTAGTTTTGGAAAATTTATTGAACATGACAATCAGCTGGGTGTAGGCTAAACCACGTAGCTGTGGGTCATCGCCTCTGGTGACATTCAAAAGACTCTCCGTTGCCAGGGAGATGAGCTTTGGTAGGTCGTATTCCTTTTTTACCGAGTAAAACACATTGGAGTTTGTCATGCGTCTGTACATCAGTCCAAGACCGTAGTTCCACAGGAGATTCAAAGGCTTTTTACTGATAACTTCTCGGAATAGTTTGACTGACATATCAAAACCACCCATCCTGCTGTAATATTACGCTTGCTCCGCTTTAGCTTCTGTCATCAGGTCTTCGAAATCTGGACGCTCTTTCATGGCTTCGAGAGTATTAAGATATTCCTCAGCGTCAAAGTCATTTCCTTCCACGTACAAAAGAAAAACGCGATTTCCCAGTGATGCAATGTTATCATTGTCTGTAGCTGCCATGACATAATCATTGATTTCTTTAGCCCTGCTTTCCAAAGGATCCAAGAGATGCTCAATCCATGTTAGTAAATTCTTATTTCGTGTCTCTTGAATTTTACAATATTTGCCAGTGGGTTTGTCCGTAGAAACATTCTGCTTCATATGTTGGAGAAGTTCCCTATTTAGAGGAGGACCTAGTAGGTTAAACGCACATGGGAAATCCATCATACGCTCATGCCATGTAACCTAGTATTAAAATGAACAAAGAAGGGCTTAGAACTTAGTTTTGATTGATGATGAAGTCTAAGAGTCTCATAACACATTATGCAATGAAATAACATGTTTTATCATAAAAAGATAAGACTTTCGATACTGGCAAATTTTATTTTACCGGATTTAAACAATATTTTAATTTTTTTTTTTTTTTTCATTTACTATTTTTAATTTACTTTGATAATGGATTGAAAAATATTTAAAAATTTAATGTGTTCTTTATTTTAATCAGAATCATCTAGCACTGTAAGAAAACTATCGCACTAATTGGTAGAATCGTTTTAAGATGCGTCAAATGCGAGACAATCAACATATATTGATTAAAAACCTTTAGATGTGCTACGACCGCCATGGAGAAAATTTTTTTTATTGATGAGATAAAAAAAAACAATTTTCCTTTATATCATTTCTGATTTCATATCATTGGTTCTTGGCATGTCAACATGGATTGGCTGAATATACAGTGAATTAAGAGGAAATAAATTATTCAAACTAAAAGTCTATTTAAGAAACCATTCAATAAGGTATGTTTTAATTTGCCTTACTAAACTTACTTTAATCGAGTTAAAAATGTAGAAAATGTAGGTGGCAATCACCTGCAAGCAACCCTTTTTTTTTCAAAAAACTTAATTGCTTCCCTTCCAAATGAATTAATCATGTTTTGGCAATCGGAAAAAAATAATTTGTAAAAGTAAAATACGTGAACTTAATTTGATTTTTTCTTACTTGAATGGGCAATAATTGAATCAGTGAATGCTATTTGGCTCTGAAGCTTCGCTGCACTAATTTAGTAACATTGCATTTTTTAAATTAAAAGTATTTCTATACGTTAAGTTTTTATTACTTTTCTAATTAGATAAAAGTTAATTTTTGGAAGGAAAAATAAGTGAAACCTTTTTAAATGTTGAAAATGGAAAGCTAGCATTTGTTGTATTGCATTTACAATTTAAAACGCAACCAATTATAGTAAATATTTTTAATTGTAAAAAGGGAAAATACATTATCTGTTGTGTCACGTGCGGTTATCAAATCAAAATAACTTAAAGCTTTTTATGTGCAAGTTAAAATTTTCCTCTTTTTAAAATAATATATTTTTCTACCTTTTTTAAGTAGGAATGTCATGCCCCCCACTCCCCCCCCCCCAAAAAAAAAACACCAAAAAAAACCCCATCAACTCTTAAAACATGATTTTTTATGTGCAAGTTAAAATTTTCCTCTTTTTAAAATAAAATATTTTTCTACCTTTTTTAAGTAGGAATGTCATGCCCCCCAACCCCCCCCCCCCAAAAAAAAAACACCAAAAAAAACCCCATCAACTCTTAAAACATGATTTATTATTTTGCTAAAATGGGTCGTTCTTTAACATTGACTCCTCATATGCTACTTTAAGTTTCCTAATTGTTATATTATTTTTATAATTTTTAAATGTCACAATGCTTCATATTCCTGTTTTGTTCTACGCTTTTGTAATAAGGTATGTACATTTTGGATTATTTCATTTAGTAACCTCGAAAAAGTCATGAATGTATTTCATGGCTTGGAGAAGTCGAGTATCCTTTACTTTTGAGAATCATTTGAGGTCATTCGGATGACACCGATCAAAAATGTGCAAGCTTGTCTTTAATGTATCAATTGCTACCTAGAATGCTGGTAGTGAGAAAGTAATCGTGATTTTAAATGCAGGCAATCCTTGGATGTTATAATGTTGAGAACCCCTGGTATAGTTGTTTAAGTCTGAGTTTTTTTTGGTAAAGTATTTAATGCTCTTCACAGTCTATTGATGTCATTATATAATTTAATTTTTTGCAACTAATATAACTTTTCTGTAAAGCTCAGAGATTCTCTTACATTACCTTACGTCGTTGCGAAATATTTCAATGAGGCCATCGATCAACTTATTGATTTTAACATAGGCAACCAAGTGGGTCAAGTTATTTTTAGATAAAAGTGGAAATTATATGCAAAGGAGAATTATTTTAACAAGGCATCAAAAATATAAACGAGAGGAAATAATAATTGCTCAGAAATCTTAAAGTATCCTATTTTAAAAATAAGTATTCTCTTATGCTTTTGCATTTAACGAAATAATTTCATTAAATTTTTTTGTTTAATAACATTTTACTATTTTTAACTTAAGTTAAAATAAATAATAATTCTATTAATTAAATAGATATTAGGATTGCACAACAATTATCTACAAAATAGACGCACATACATAGTTTTTTGTAGTAACCAAAAGATTAGCAGTTTAGTTTAAAGTTATATCCAAACGTTGATGAACTACTCACCACAGCCGCCATATTGTAAGTACTGTGCAGAGTTTGAAACTTGATCTTAAATCTAATGTAGATTTTCAAATGTTGCAAAGTCACCGAGACGAGCAGCCAGTAATTAACGTCACCTATCAACAGCGGCAGGAGTATAGATAGGATTAACACCAACAACGAAGACCCTTAGAAATTGTGTATGCTGATCAATACTTAAGTTCAAAGCTGTAATTCCAGTTTCAGGAATTACGTACTCAAGCGAAGAAAATCGATCGTGGATATGAAAATGAAACTATTCCGATTTGTTGTTATGTACAAATCAGAAATAAAGTAACGAAACACATTTTGAAAGAATAGCTTTAGAAGCTTTACTGGCCTTTTAGTAAATTGATTTGATATAAATTAACAAAAGATAATTGTTTTCCTCATTGATCAAAACGACACATATTGCTGATTTGTAGTGCTAAAATTCCAATTAACTACAACACACACACATTAACAATTGTATGCCTAAATTTCTTTGATCGAAAATGAATACACACATGTAATAAAGAATTATTTTTACAAGTCATGCTACCTGCACATAACTTCCATAATCTATTTATAACGCAGATGGTCTTGTAAAATACTTTTTAGTTAAATATTTCTTGCTGTAGACAGGTTTATCTTTTTAAAAAGCTACTTATTTTATTTTAGTAACTTTTATATTTTAATAAAGTACACATCTTATGCAGGTAACAGTGTTTTAATGTTGGGATATTTCTAGTTAGGTTATCTCCTTTTGATGTATGCATTTAACGGCCCTTTTTACAATTATGCATGAAATTAAGATAAAATTATTTTTTTTACTTCCTTTTAAAGTTTTCAAATATTTTAAAATGTATACATATATGTTAAAAACTAAACTAGGTGCTATTCATTCTTAAAGATCTTTCCAGGTCTATCTTGTTTCATGGTTAAAGTAAACATAAAAGTATGCATTTCATAATTGGTTTTCTCTTGAAATATTACAAAGTATATTAGCAGTCAATAACTTAGTAGTGGTATAATAGTATTGAATCTTTGGAGGTGAACTCAAGTGGCAATGTGGCACTTTTTTTGTAACTGCATTTGTGTAACATTTTTATATGTGGCTGGGTGCCACCTATGGGGCAAAGGAACACGCTCCTGTGCTATTATTGTTTAGTTCAGGCGTGCTCACACCAACTGAGATGGGCATAGCTGGAGGACGGGTGAACAGCTCATGACGTGGACGTGGACATCATAGTAGCTACAGAAGGCAAGGGAGATTTAAACCCGGACCTTTCTGAGCTCTGAGTGAGTACTCAGCTGATGCTGGGTGTGTAAACGGATACTTCGAGTCGGCTGCATATGTGAGCAATTTGACTGTCTGTTCAACGGAATACACCACAAAATTGAAAGTTAGAGTTCTCAGACCTGTATTTCATTGTTTGTGTGTTTAAACTGTAAGCCACGCCACCAAGCGGCTGCACACAAAATTACCTTGTAAAATAAAAATACCGTGACTTGTTAATTGCGGATTTTATTTAAATGACGTGCAATATTAATAATTAGTACTCACAATGTGTATCTCAAAAGTTAATGTATCTATCCACTTTAAAAAAAAATGCAGGAAGGTCACTATTACTGTTTGCTTCCGTTTTGTTTATATGTAGAATGTTGTTAATTGTACTTTTTGTTATTGTGCTTGCTGGTAAAGTACTTAATACTTAATGGTTATGAATATGTCCCCCAAACATACCGTAAAAAATCATGTTGCTGTTGATGGCCAAACACACGTTAAGTTTCGACGAGAACTCCTTGGAAAATGATTTCACGCAACTAAGATACACACAGATTTCAATAAATTTAAGAACCTAGTACTGATGGAAGAGTTCAAGAATTGTGTTCATGTGGACATAAAGACACACATTAAAGACCGAGCCAGAGCCAGATGTTTGTACAAAGTTCACAGACGTTAGTCGCAAATCATTTTATAAATGTATTCTTTAAATTAAGGCTAGTTTTAATGACTCCAGGCAGGTTATTTCTTAGACTTCTATGATCTTGTCACCAAGATCCTTTAGCACCAAGAAGTTGTATACCTCCAGAGGGCACTCTACCATTGATCAGAGTTTAAGTTTTGACAATTCTACCAAGAGTTCTACTTATTCTACTTAAGACTCTGGCAAGAATGTTACTACCAAGGTCCAAACTTCTAAATCAGAAACTACTGATGTCTCTCAAAAGTTTATGACATACATATCGGAAGGACTTATGCCACGAAATGGTGATTCTTCCAGTCTACGATTTACCAAGATTTTACAAGACACAGGTGCTGCACCGTCCTTACTACTTCAGGGTGTGCTGCCCTTGTTTAAAACTACTACAATTGGAAGCTAATCTTGTAAGGTGGTGCAGAGTTTACTTGCATTGGTACTAACATTTAAATCGTATCGACCTTAAATCAGATCTAGTCTCCAGACTTGTGGTTGTATGTACGACCAACATAAATATTGGGCGGTATCTCCTTGCTTATAGTAATGCGTAAACTGGGGGAATTTGATAGCTGAATCGATCGTTACTCGTAATCCTTGTTTAACTGAATCTCAATATGAAGGTCATGTGTTTTATCCAGCATGTATTGTTACCAGGGTCATGAGTTCAAAGATCTCTGTAAAAGAGATATCACCCAAAGTTAACAAAGTCAATTGGAGTCTTGAAGTGGGGACACAAATATTCGTAACTCTCAACGATTAATCATAAAATCACAAGACGCAAACTCTGAAGCACTTTTTAAAAAAAGGCAAAAGAGTGATCCAGATATTATAAACTTTGATAGACCACTTTAACCCACAAAGAAGTTGAACATGCTCCCGTGTGTGCCACTACATACAAAGTGACACACTTGGTACAATAGTTCTATTTCCAGACGCAGCTGCTGACGAAGAGTGGTGGGAAGTTTATCAAATAGTAGTTTATACCGTATTCCTGAAAGTCATATTGAACTTGATAAATTACTCACATTATGGAAGTAAACAGGATTTATATAATAACGTCACGTTTCTTTTGGCCCAAAATAAAGAAATACATAGATGACTACTACGGACAGTATCATATTGGTCAATTAGTAAGCAAGCTAACACATTTCAGATGGTCAAAGCCAAGACATAATGTTTAGGCTTAACAACTTTAAGGCTGGACTTTTCAAACATGTAATACATCAACTGAGACATTAAAACTGTTTGTCAATTACGTATCATCCTGAGTGAAATTTCAGCGATTCCATTAAAAAGTTAAAGAACATCATGAAAACGTATTGCAGAGAGACAGACTGGGAGGATGAAATAATGAAAATATTTCTGTTTGTCCCCAAAGAAACATTTTTAGAATCACTTGGAATTAGCGCCTTTAAACTGATGTACGCGGTTCCCCTGTAGATACCAGAGGGGTTGGAATTGGTGCGGTGTGGTTTTAAGAATGGATCATCCTACCTGTTATTTTTTTTAAAATGTACTTTTCATCATAAGAATAACTTCACAGTTAAAAAAACATGTTTAGGTGTAAAATTGCCTGCAGCAGTTTGTTTTCGTTGTAAGTTTCTCATCACATCCAGCACTTGTTTTAATGGCCGCAATCCGTCACATTTTTTTCACAAGATTTTTTCCGAAAGTCAAAGGCTACTTAGATGGAGTTTATTTCTACAAGTATATGACTTGGATATAAAGCACATTAAAGGCAACGTTTTTTTTTTCTCTTTTGTTTAGAAACCAATTTTACTGTATCTGGAAATTATGTTACTGCTTCTCTCGTAAATTTTAAAGCAATTTAGGTGAAATATTTTGTATAAACGAAATATATTTTCTTTTATTTTGATAATAGTTTTTTTAATAGAAAAAGAAAGGGGAAGGAGTTAGAGCCTGTGTGTTGACATAATTTGTATTCACCACAAGCCAAGGCATTCCAACTTACCACCCCCTAAAATATACACACACTTTAAATTTGATATTGACGTCATCGCTTCATTGTGTAGCGCCAATCTTTTCTACTCACACCTTCCTGGAGTGTGACAACGTTGTTTACGTTTTAATTTGTTATGCTGTGATGCACTTTCCAGAATTTCTCTTTTGGAGGATTCTAGCTCCCACCATAATAAATGAGCAGGCAGTTCTCCAACAATACATTTTTTCTAGATTTTCTAGAAACGAGACATATTAGTAGAAGCCTCAGAAGATTTCACTCTTTGTGTGTTTATAATAATATTTGTATTTTTCAAAGGTTGTATTTAATCACTCGCTGTGTTCTAAGATGACATTATTATTTTATTTCTTTACAGTTGATTATGTATTTTTTTTAAAAAATAAGCTAGTAGGGACGAGTGGGTTATTGCTTGGTGGCACACATTTGCCCTTTTCATGTATGGTGTCTATATCTGATGCTCCCATAGCACTGCCTTTATTGAAATGCTATAAAGCACAGGAATATTTAGTTTCATACTTTTTATATTAATTAATCACTGTCATAAAAGCTCATTGAAGAATTTCAAATTATATATATATATATATATATATATATATATATATATAGTATCTTATGTTTGTGTGAGACAATGTGGTAGTTATTAACAGTTCATCAAATGGTTCACGAGACGAATACAATTATTACTTTAAAACAGTGGTTCTCAACCTTCGTAACGCCGCGACCCTTTCACACAGTGCCTCATGTTGTGGTGACACCGAGCCACACATTTTTTTTCGTTGCTCCTTCATATCTGTAAAGCATATGTGTTTTCAGATGGCCTGAGGCGACCCCTGCGAAAGGATCGTGCGACCCCCAAAGCTGGGTACAATTTTAGTCCCCATAGCAACACCGCTGATTTGGTCAAAGAATTGGCTACCAAACTCAAACGAATTGAGGGTGAGGACTAGTCCGCCAATCTGAGGAGGGTGTTGGTGGGTACAGATGGGTGGGCTTTACTCTCGAGAAAGAATTTGAGAGCTAAGAGTCCGTCAGTGAGGGGGATGGAAGTTTATAGAAAACATACATCAAGAAGAAATAGATGATGTTTCTTTTCAGGAGGGATTATAATAGAATCGAAGGTTTGTAAAGCATGGTTGGTGTCCTTAATGTAAGTGGGAAGTGAGGCTACGATGGGTTGAAAAACTCCATTAAGGAACTCCGAGATATGTTCGGTGGGGCCAGAGCATGCTGAGACAATAGGTCTGCCTGGGTTACCATACTTGTGAATTTTGGAAGTAGGTGATACCCTCTTCCCACTGAGGCCAATGGATCTAATGGTATGTTAACTATAGCTGTAACGGCTGTTTGTAAAATCCTAACATTTGCACCATTTCATTAACAGGAATTGAACACCGGGTAGTTTCTAAACAAGGTTAACTATATTCGTTGTTTGGGTATTGTTTTCTATGGCTGATAAGTAAACTCCATTATGTATAACCAGAAAGATAGCGATTAGTATAACACACTTGTATCAAAATCAAATTGAGAATTCAGCGTAAGGCTGTACGTTCAAACATCCCAATATCACGAGTCAAATTAGTGGAGCTAACGAGGGATTAAATCACTGCCTAATAAAAGGAATAAAGAAAAATCTTCCATTTCCATCACGTACCAATTGCATTCTACAAACACAAAATATATATTGTCATATTTCTTAATATATACGAAGAGTCCAAATGGTGCATGCAAACACTGACGCACTTAAGGATACGATTCAAACTTAGAATTCAAACCTTATTTTATGCGCTCAGTATAAATTAAGTCGCTCAAACATTCGAAAAATTATCTACGCATTGTGTTAGACTGACATGTATTCTGGCAAACAAGCCATGTATTCTTGCAGACAAGCTGTACTCTAAATATATATATTTTAATTCTTTCATCGGTTAAATCTGTACATTAATTATTTTATAAACTCATATGAAAGTCAGTTTAGATAATACAAAGATGGAACTTAATTGAAACATGATATAATGGTGGAACATACTATTATTGCATAAGATACTATCATGGTGGACATTACTATAATGATAGTACATAATGTGGCGAAATAAACTTTGTCTAGATTGTGGTGCCCTTAGTTATGGCCACAGGAACAATTACAGAGTCGAAAATTCCGTTTACCTTATTTTATGGCATATAAGATGCACCTGCTTTTCAAAAAATTGCCTCCAAAATTAAGGTTCGTCTTATACTCGAAAGTAATATAAAAATTGTAAAAAAATTTTTTTTTGAAATTGCATTAAAGTGCGTCTTCCTGTCCATAAAATATGGTATCCAGCCCCTGGAAAGTTGATGTGTTGTATGACTTTTTTTTTTTAAAATTGGCTAAAATGTTCAGGTTTCTTTATTTACTGGCTCTGCAATCCAGTCGAAAATGCCTAAAAAATAATCACTGCTGTTAAGTAAAATATAGACGTGTACAAATATCCCACACATTCTATCACAATATATTTTGAATTCCAAGCGTATATATAATTTTTTTTTTCTATCTAAAAAAAAAAAATTACTCCTGTCTCAAAAACAATATTCACTGTCACTCACCAATTTGTACACAACTGTTATACCACGTATTTTTTTCAACATATAGCTGCGGTCTTGCGTGGCGATGTTAAACTCGTTGCTAAAGGGGAAAAACAACAGAAAAAAAAATGCCATCGTGCACTCACATAATATCACAAACATAACGACCTGACACAATAAAATGCTGAGTTGCAAGTTAACATTTAACCAAAGGTCAGTTCGTCTGTAATGTTTTGGTAACATGACATCAAATAATAAAATTTAAAAAACAAAACTGACTTTTTTCCACTTCAATGTAAAACAGTTCCATGGAACGTCAAAGTTATGATACCCTACCATCATTTATAAATGCAAATCAATACTATTTTAACGGCGTGGGGCTACATTTTAAAATGAAAATGATGGAAGCTCTAAAAAAAACACACGTCATTAAGCGACAAATTAGTTACTGTCTCCACTCAATGTGTGCCGGTACCTAGAATCAAATTAAGCATTTGAGTAAATAAATTTTCACCGAAATTTGAATAAACGTTTAAAAATTAATTATAATGTTTGAAAGTGAGCTTTTAAAATGATGTTCAGTGTTTGTGTGACTCTTTGTAAATGATTATTGGAGTTTAGCATATGTGAAAATATTGACATTAACTGCTTTGTCTGGTAGTTTCAATGGTACTTTAAATATAAATATGTGGGATATAGTGAATATAGTTTCTGTTTAAAGTATAACTTATTGTAAAAACAATGATCGAGTACATTCAGTGATTGAGAATATCCATAGATACAGTTTTGAAGAATACATAAAGTGTACATTAATGACAATAAGACATATAATAATTCATTAAAAATATATGTACAATAATAATAATAATTTTGAAAAATGTAATACACAAAATAAAATTATATTATTTTGTTCAATTGAAATTATTTTTTAAAGTAATAACATATACTTTTTTTTAAAATTAAATATATAATTATATATATAAATATGTATATATAATTTTATAAGTAAATGAGATAGGATGAGAAATTTTAATTTTAAAATGTTGGACCTCTGCAATTTTTTTTTTTTTTAGATTTGACATATTTTTTTGCATATCCTTGACAAGGCTTGGATTCAGTCTTTTCTATATTATCCTCATAGTGACATAGATTCTAAAATTAAAACTTATCGCAAGTTTGTCCTTTCAATATTGTTAGAAATATTAAAATGAAATAAATGATTTTAAAATATTTCAAACAATTATAGCGTATCCTATGTATAGAGTTATTAAAAGTTAGTTTCTCTGCCAGTGCTGCTCATATTTATTCCTTCGGGACCTATTCCACTGTGGACATGCAGTCCATTATACAAACAGTCGTCATAGCCCAGTGAATAGACATGAGCCCCAGTACTGCCTGGACATGTGCTTGTTGTGTATGTGAACCTGGTCAAGTGCTTCCCCACCTCGTACCTGGCCTTCCAACGTCCTAAAGAAACCCGTTTAGACCATCCGTGTGGATGTGATACTATAAAATTCAATTTATCAGCTTTTCTATTGGCTTTGTATTTGTTGCTTATCTTAAACCGTAGATCTTGCCATCGGTCCCAAACTTTCCTCAGTTTATCCAGTAAATCTACATCACAAGTTACACATTTCAACTCGCTTATGTCTTCCTCGATGTTTGTCCCCTTTGCCGTCCAGCCATCAAGACTTACGACAGGACTATTAATTTTATCATAGAACAATCTACACGTTGTGTTTCTCGCCTCAAATTCATCGAAAACCAGCTGCGTGGCCGTGAACAACCTTAATTTCCCCCATACTTTGCTGGGTGTGTCCGAGTGTTGACACTTCTGACATTTGCAAGTTCCTTTTCTGTATTTCTTGTTGTATTTCTCTCCATACTTGTAAACAAACCTTATCATGCCAGTCCCTAATCTCATAACATCACTTCCTCTCCTATCATAAAAAGCGTACTTCTCTTCTGTTTTCGGCCAAAACTGAGGTCTTTCTTTACTCGTTTTTTTAACAAGTACCCTGACAGTGAGGTCAGCTGTTGCTTTAATCAATTCAACTATGGCGTTGTCACAATAACCTTTCGGCAGGTGTTCGGTTGTAAAACTATTGACGAGTTTAAAATGTTTGTGCCTTCGTCTATCCTCACAGTCAAAATGATTTAAAAATTGTAGCTCGAAATCATTTTCTTCCGATTCCTGAATTTCATGTGTCACTGACGAAGCAATAAAAAAGAAAGCATATTTTAATAAGAGTATATTTAAATTATAGAACACAAATTAAAATGATAATACTTTATTTTACACAAGCCTCCCCTGTATTATTTATGTAACGTTTTAAATGACCATTGCATAAAATAAATATACATTATAAAGACAATCTAGATTTTTTTGAAAAGTGGAAACAAGAGGGCAAGTTGTTTAAAATGGGGGAAAATTCTTAATTTACAGGGTGGAAAAAAAAGAGAGGGGATATGCAATAATATATGTGAGTTTAAAATTCACTGATGGCTAAGCTGTTGTACAATGAATAACAGCAGCGTGCTCACGCATGACAAAACATTAAAATAATTTACACTATGCCAGACTTCTACAAATTATAGTGGTGCCTCAGGTTACGAACGCGTCAGGTCAAGGACAATGCGGGTTACGAACAACTTCGAATTTTTGTCTCAGACAACGAACAGGGCCTCGGGTTACGAACGAAGGCGAGAGGTGGAGAGAGAGAGAAAGAGAGAGAGAGCAAGGTTTAACGTTGGAGACAAACGGTCGAGTACAGTCTAAACGAGGAGGAACTGATTCCTTGAAACAACACTGTAGAGTTCACCACAGATAAAACTCTAAAGAAAAAGGAGGAGCTGTCGTTTAATCCGTGAAGTGTGTGTATTCATTGCGTTTTGTCAGCTAAATGACCGAATGTTCGAAAAACAGAACGATTCTTTAATTTTGGAACGGATTGTCTTTATTTCATTGATTTAAATGTTTCAGATTACGAATAGTTCGGGTTACAAAAAAAGTTCTGGAATTTTTTCTAAATTGCCACACACATGTTAAATCATTACGCTTTTGTCCGGCCCCTAAATTTTAATTTTCTTTTATGAGCTAAGTATAATTTCCGTATGCGTATGAATTTCCTACAACATTCATCAGATTGCGATAAAATTTGGTTGAGTTGTCGAGCGCCCACCCCCACCCCCTCAAAGGTTTCTAAATGTTTTTTTTTCCATTTTGAAATATTACGGGAGCCTTAAATTATCTTTTTTTTTATGAACTATAGAAATATAATTTCATACAGAGTTATTGCATGGGTGGATGGAATTGAATCAAATACAAGCGACATTTTATTTTGTTTGTGAGATAATACTGAATTAGTACAACCATTTTATAAATTGGCATTTGCAGCCGTGGGCCTTATTTTTTATTTATGTGACTAATATAAATATAAATTCAAACAGAGCTAATGAATGGATGAAACAATCGCTACACTTGTCTAAATTTTAAAAAAAAAATCTATGTTTGTCCCGTACACAGTGGTATGTTGCCTGCTCACACACACAGTGGTATGTTGCCTACTCAAGTACACAGTGGTATGTTGCCTGCTCACGTACACAGTGGTATGTTGCCTGCTCACGATTTTAAAAAAATGTCTTATTTATTTTGTACGCAACAGACGGAAAAAAAATAATTCTATTTTAAAACTTGAAAAACGTAATTAAAACACAAACACTTTTGTTTTCTATGAGTGGCATAGCAACGCATGCCGGGTTCTCGCTAGTATATATATATATATATATATATATGATAACTAAGAAATCATTATTGTCATTAAAGGAGTTCATTGACGGCTGATTGCTACGCTAAAGAAATACTGTGAGAAATGGAAAATGCATTATCAATTTTGTCACGAAATGTTAGCGCTTTGGCTAAAATAGGCAACTCATGCAATAACGTCATGTGCATTTTTTTAGAACAAATTATGTTTAATTTATCTAGCAAATATTAACAACACACTAAAAACGCAATAAAATAACAGATGCATGGGTTTTCCCGATAAATATGATTGCGATATAATTCTTAGATCATAATTTGTTTTTCTTTTAATTTTCATAACTTGAAAACTGGGATCAAATGTTTCAAATACTTCATTTATTTCTATTGTAAGTGTGTTTGTAATTTATAATAATATTAAAACAACTACTAAAATAAGCAGAAATATTATATTTTTTGTGCATTGAAATTTATTCGATTGATGTAAAATTATTGAAAATGAATGGAAAGGAAAATGTCCAGGGCAAAAACTGAAATGCTGAAGACGACTGCAGCTCGTTCTGCTTAGGACAGACTGACGCCTTAAGTGTGGGATGTCGTCATCATTTCAAAGAAATAACAAATGCTCCGAGCGTGTGAACAACTCAAACTGACAGATGCAAAAAAGGTTTGGTGATAGTTTGATTATCTCTCTACTACGGGGAAAACGAGAAACGTAACATCCTTGCAAACGAAGACAGCCACGGCTACCATAGATGCCAAAAGTGCCGAGGCCTTCATCATGAAGTTGGGATAAGTTAAGCCTTAAAAGATAGAGACCAAAAACCCAAAAACGTAACAATCTTAGGAAACATTCAAAATGCAGCTAATAGTGGGCACATGATGCCCAAGTCTTTACTGCTCCGCATACTCTGGTTGAATTGCAAAAAGCCAAAAATGAACCACTAGACATAAGAAGGGACATGGCAGAATTGATCATTACAGAACGGTAAGGGTGGATAAATTTTAAAAAAAAAAAAAACAAGCTTTCGAATTTAGACTAATTGTGCATCAAGTTGCAAAACTTGAAAATACAGTCGAAAAAGCCCTGAATATATTCAGAAAATTCCCACCCTTGAGACCATGAAATTTTTGTGGAAACCCCAGTGAAAATTTTCACAAAAGAGAAGGAAATACAGGATCAATGGCACTGATCATAAACCTATTTGGAGAGTCACCAAAAGGAAGAGCTTTAGGGAATTGTGAGAATACAGCAATGATTGTCATTGCGGAGCTAGAAGCTAATCACAAGTCAGTGGGAAGTGTTCCCTGCAAGCTGATGAAGTGGTAGCTTGTAGGACTCGATGTTGCCGTGTTCTCCGAATAAAGATCTGCTTTTGAGACTTTAAATTAGGAAGAATATCATTCACTTAATGGCGCTTCTTGGATGACGTGGGCAAGATTGAAAGAAACGGAGGCAAGGTAACAGTTCCTTAGACGTTAGCGGCAATGAAAAAGCAGACACATTGGCAAAACGGGAGGCTGCCCAGCCTCCGCCAGAAACATCATTGACTTACCAAAGAGTCCAAAAAAAGGCTTGCAGACTATTTATGAACAAATAAATAAAGCCAGTAAGCAGACATTTCGAAAGCCACGGGTGCATTTGCTAGCATACCAGTAGCTAGCACCCAGAAACCCTGGGGGAATTTCAATCCCCGTTACCACAGCCTGGTACTGTGCAGTCTGGTGTAAAAAAAAGCCACTAGTGTATCTGTTGACTGAATGCCCAGCACTAGTGGGCGGCGGAAGGGTCTCTCTTTACGACGATGTTATATGGCATATCCCAGCAGATGAAATTGGTTGCCAATGGAACAACATGTGTTTTAAGAGCCTTTAGATGAAGCCTCAAACAGAATGTGTGTGAATTAGTACCACATTTTACATTTGACGTAGAAATTAGAACATTTTGGCAATTCAAATTAATGCGAAATTTCAGTTTCATAAGATAGTTCATATGTCAAGTCTTTACTGTGACAAATGACGTGTTGATGATAAGACATTAATGAATATGAAAAAAAAAATTTGTATCGTTTTTGCAATCCATCCATGAGGCGTTCAGCTCATGTAGGGATTTGATCCTGCCTCACCCCTTTCTTCTCATCAAGCCTAACTAATGGTAATATAGATATCATACAACTTTTTAATGTGTTGAAGGTAAAATGTGTCAAGTCTAAAATCTAGAAGTATTGTTATGCATTTCAGATTTTGATTATATACTGATGTATTCCACTTATAAATGAACATTTCTGCATCTTTTGTATACACCTAATAAGATTAGAAAAGAAAAAAAAATATTTACCACAGAAATGATTTTCGTCACAGTCATTTAAGGCATATTCATCAGCATCTTTTTGGCGATAGTTATACATCTGATTTAATTTGTCATAATATGTTTCAAAATTTTGGTCTGAAGTAAAAAGGTCGCCACTCGAAACTGACCAGCCATCGAAACTTGAAGCTAAAACGATACATTTTTAAAAAGTCGTTTTTATATAGATTTTTATAATTTACTATTTACTGTATATTGCAATCTATATATCTTTATCAGTTATAAAATTTATCATTTTAAATTGCGAGCCCTCTTAGAACCAGAATACTATTGAAGCAAAAACAAACAAAAAACTTTAAACACTCTGTAAACAATAAAATTAAGCCCCGTCAAACACCACATTTTGAACAATAACTCTCACGTTTAAACGTTTAAACGCATCATAATAGGAGTTTCGGATAACATTGAGATAAGAGGCCACATAAATGACACAAATGATTAGTCTGAACACATAAAATCGGGGCCCTTGTCAATCAACATTTCTATTAAGAGCCGCTGATTAATCTTTAAGGGAATTGTTATGAAAATTTGACATTTTTTTCAACATTGATTTAAGCGTATATCCCACAATATAAATTGTTTTAAGATCAAATTTAAATTTGAGCTCTCGTGAAAGAATTTTAAATTAAAAAATATCAGTAAAATATCCCAGCTCTTGCGTAACAATTTTACAATTTTATAGAGCACAAATACTTTTCAAAAATACTCTTATCAAAGAAGAAACAAAATTTAACTTTTAGGAATCATTTTCAGCTTTTTCACAAATTATAAAAAATATAAATTTCTTTAAATTTATGTGCTTAAAATGAAAAAAGCACATTGTTAAAGTTATCACCATAAGTTATAAAGTGGAAAGACCTTGTCAGTAAAATGTCTTGTGCTATAACTTTGATAAGAGGTCAATTTAATTTTATTTCAATTTAAGTTTTAAAATTTGCATTTATTTAAATAGATTAAAAATTACAGAATTGTGAAATCCAAAATTTGCCAATTTATATATCTTAATAAATTATAAATCCCGTACAGGGACATATATATGGCATCCTTCAGTCTACTTGAGACGATGGAGTAGCCATAGTCCTACACTTCTCGTGTGGCTAACTAGACCAATCCTAGAATGACAATCTCGACCGCATCTCTCTCAGGAGAATATTGATTCTTGGTAAGATTTTGACTTCCGTATTGTTCTTTTTGTTGCAAGGGACTCGTTTCGCGTACCTTCTGCCTTTTCTACTCCTTCAAATACTGCTGTTCGCCAGCTATAAAGTTGTTCGGCAATAAGCTCCCATTCGTTGTTTTCAATATTGGCTTCCCTCATGGTCCTTTTGCAAACGTCCATAATTCTCAGGGTTGCCGTTCAATAATCTTGTCCCTTCTGCCAACACTCCAAACAGCAGCATCTTAGGGATATGGACTTCATCCATTCTCCTTATATGGCCTAACCAGCTAAGGCGCCTCTTGCTAAGAAAGGAGAATATGCTAAACATGTGTGCACGTTCCAAGACCTCCATGTTAGGCACCTTGACAGGCCTTTGAATGCTTAAAATGCGACGAAGATATCCTTGAGAGAAGCTGTTGAGTTTCCGCTCCTGCCTGGTATATGTGGTCCACAATTCGCTACCATATATGAGCGTACTAAGCACAAATGCCTGAAAGACATTTATTTTTGTTTTATCAGTTAAATTGAGATTATTCCACACCCGCTTTTTCAGTTCAGCGTTATTTGCTGTTGCTTTTGCGATCCTATTTATCTCGTCACCAACGGAGAGAGAATTAGAAATATTCGATCCAAGGTATGTGAAACGCTCAACAACCGAAAGATTATGACCCTCACTGGATATGATTGGAGGGGACAGTGCATCTTGAATTATTACATGAGTTTTCTGCAGACTAATCGAAACTCCAAACTCTTTAAAAGTGTGTGATAGACGATTAACCATCCCCTGAAGACCATCTTCTGTGTGAGATGTTAAGGCGACTTCGTCAGCGAACAGCAATTCCCGAATCAAAACCTTTTTTTTCTAAATTAGTATTTGCACGAAGGCGGGCGATATTGAAGAGCCTACCACCAAATCTGGTATGGACGTACAATCCATCTTCACATTCACTGAAGGCAAATTGAAGGAGCATCGAGAAAAAAATGAAGAAGAGCGTTGGTGCCAGTACACAACCCTGTTTTACTCCACTGCTGACTGGGAATGCCTCAGAGACCACGCCATTGTAAGTTACTGTGCTGACATGTTTTTTTTAAAATGGCTGTATGTTTGTGACACAATGACGTAAAGGAAAAAATATTATAAAAAGAATTATATGAAACATTTGTTTTTTAAATTTTAGGTTTCTTTAATTAAAGTTTTAAATCAGTTATTAAAAATTGGAACAATGTCTGTTTGGACTTGCAAAAAAAAAAACAGAATAGGTTTAGAGCATATTATTATCACGGTAGATTTATTTTAGTTTTCTTAATGTTAAGTTATTATTTTAAAAAATACACAATAAGAAAAGAAATATAGGGAAATCGAAGACCAGTCGTAAGAGAATATTTTGTATTACGTTTTGAGATATTCTGTCAAATCCCTCACTTAATTTGTTTCCATTCGTCACACTAGCTTGTGTATAAGTCCAAGAAATAGGAGAAATCGTGGATACTTCTGATGTACTGCTGTGCAAACTTCGGTTACGTATTATGACGCGTGCAGTGGTTTGTTTTGTTCAACAATACAAACGTTTATTGCACCTTTAATATATCCATTTTCCCGTCTCCACATTCGACATAAATTCTCACGACTGTCAAAGTCACCATACCTCGATTCTCCTACCACGTGTCGGCCTGTAATTTGCTCAGAGGTCATTTTTCAGACGTATGATCCTATTTTAATGTGACGTCACATGGCTTATAGCCCCCCTCCTCATTGTCATACATCGTCACAAAAATTCCCATTGGGATTTTACCAGCGTACTCTCCCACCACCACTTTTTCCCCAACCCGAATTGTGGACTATCGGTCTGCTAGGAAACGATTTAAAATTAAAAAAAACATGTATAGTCCTTAAAACATTAAATATTTACAATTAATTCTTACATGAATCACTTTCTTGTAGGTACATAAAATTATCATACTGCTCAAACTGTGTCTGTGGAATAAAAAAAAAATATTTTATTATTTCTCTTAATCGCACCAATCGAGCAGGGTTTCTTTCAGCTATATCTCCGGGCGTGGGAGATATAGATGAAAGAAATCCTGCTCGACTGTCCCCCCCCCCTCCCCGGGGAAAGCCAAGTGCCCCCTTGTAGGTAAAATTTGTCCAACAACCAAATCAACTGACACTGCAGGCACTGCCCCCCACCCCAAAAAATCTGAAGTGCCCCCCCCCGGAGGTGGGGGGAGGGGGGATCTCTGAAATAATCACTGCAGTCGAGGCTTGCTAATGTTATAGTCTAGTTTTTTCGACAAATCGGTAGTTGGATGTGTTCAGTGCCTTCACAAGTTCTTCCTATTAAAGTTGGATTGACATGCCTCAGACAAAAATGTGAAATAAATAAAAATGTTATTATTCATTTTATTCTGACAGTAGGATTTTAACGCTTGAATAGTGCACTTTTGTAAATAATGAGATGACTTAAGTATCTATAAAAAGACAAATGCATCAAAATTTAATACACTTTAATATTTTATTTGCATTAAATTTATCAAGCTAATATACGATTGTAACTTGTTTTAAAATTTGTTTGAAAAGGTTTTTGTAGACTTTTAACTAAACTAAATGCAAGGTAAATAGTTTAGTATTACTTCGGTTAATGTTTATTCTTGATAAAAGGAAATCAGTTGGTTGTACAGAATATCAAAATTTTATATTAAAAGGTATACTAATTCATAGCTATCCGGTTTTATCATTTATTAAAAACGTATAGATAGATTATCAAATAAAAAAAAATAAAAATAATGTTAATAAAGTAAATGTTTAAAATGGGCAAATACTTTTTTTCCAATACGATTTCATTACAAAGCTGATGCTATAAATAAAGGGGCTTAGGGTTAGTATTTATTTCAATTACCCGAAACATCGTGTTAGTTCAGGACCTGAATCAGGTCTGTGAGAAGTTTTTGTTATTCGTATAGAACAGATATACATTTTATTGAATACAGCATCTTAAATCACATAGTCACCAAAATTGGTGGAAGTTAACTAAAAAATTGACAACTATTAAATTACCTCAAAGTTTAATAATTGTGATGGCTCACAGGCGGGAGGGCTGTCGGAATGGGGCGGCGGGCGAGTTACGGGAAGGTGGCGAAAGGAAAGTTTTTGCGATTTCGGCTTTTTGGGGATTAATGGAATACTAGTTGCTGGTTGAGAATTTAAAAAGTGAGGAGGTGTTGTTAAAAGGGTAGATGTAGCTTGTTTATCACTACCGGGAACAGGGGTGTTTATTTTGAGACACAACGGTGATGTGGCTGGCGTAGATGATGGCAAACTGGGGCCTCTCGGTTGCAACTCGATCACCTATAGTTTTTTTTTTTTGGCAATGGAAAGAAAAAATCATTTAAGTCATTTTATTCAATCTTTTATAATAAAGTTTTTAGGAAATAACGTAACAATACGTGTGACATTTTGTAAGAATATGTGAGGAAATGTAAACTAATGTGATATCATTGGACACAAATGAGATGACATAATGTAATGACAGATAGTGGTAGTTTAGTTTAGTGAATGTGAGGAAATGTAAACTAATGTGATACCATTGGACACAAATGAGATGACATAATGTAATGACAGACAGTGGTAGTTTAGTTTAGTGAATGTGAGGAAACGCCGAATGACAATGTATGACACTGAGATTTATAATTTACTATAATTAGTTTAAGACGGCCATGAGGTAATGAAGTTTAATATAAGATAGCATTGGTTAACTGGTGAGGTAAAAGAATACGAGCCAAACTAAAGTAATTTAAGATAATGTGAGATAACGTGGTCAAATTTAAGATTTATTAAGTAACTAGATGAAATACCCGGATTAGAATCATCCTATTTTTACAACTTTTCATTTTTTAAAAAATCTTTATAAAAGCGTAAAAAGAAAACAAAATGATTTAGCTGTTTCAACAATATTTTATTCATCAATCGCTGTGGCGTTCCAGCCAGTGTAGGGCTTTGGCCCGCCTTATGACTTCCTTTCACTCAGACCGAACTGACAAGTTTCTTTTCCAGGCTTGCATTCCCAGCTACTGTCGATCTTCTTTCCACATGATCCATCGATCTGAGCCGACGTCTGCCTTTGAGCCGTTTTCCCCTGGCGGTTCGATGGAGGACCCTCTATACGCAACTGTCATTTGGGAATTTTCTTAAAGTCTCCCGCCCAGCGTAGCATGCCCTTTTTATGTCTTCTGCTAGTGAGGGATCCTGATATAGACTATATATCTCCTTTCTTTTTTGCCTCTTGTTTTGTATTCTTCATGGATATTCATCCTTTCTTGAGAACATTCTATCCGATGTGTTTAATAGTTTTTCTGCGGTTTTTTTTTTTTTTTTTTTTTTTTTTTTTGGGGGGGGGGGGGGTTTTGTTTTTTTTTTGTGTTTTTTTTTTGTGTTGGTTTTTTTTTTTTTTTTTTTTTTTTTTTTTTTTTTTTTTTTTTTTTTTTTTTTTTTTTTTTTTTTTTTTTTTTTTTTTTTTTTTTTTTTTTTG